>WURS02072455.1:0-10394 GCA_011762765.2 Rhinocypha anisoptera | reverse complement strand
GGGTTCGTGAAGAATGTATTAGAGGGAAAAATGGAGGGGAGGGCCCCTCGAGGAAGGCCTAGGGACAGATATATAGGTCAAATTATTAGAGACGTTAGAAGTAAGACCTACCAAGGAGTAAGAGAGCTAGCACTAGATAGGGAAGGATGGAGGGCTGCAGTCAACCAATCTTCGGATTGAAGTACTGATGATGATATATATATATATCCACACTCACTCATACAGAAGTAACCGCCATCTGGCGAAAATACAGCCTTCAAATTATAGTAAATTAGGAAAAGGGATAGGAACAAATAAAAGGACGGACACAATACGTGGTTGGAGTCCTCGTTGGTGTAATGGTCAGCATGTCCGCCCGGCAAGTGGAAAGTCCGGGTTCGAGCCCCGGCTGAGGGCAAAACTTTTTTCTTTTTACTCATATGAATTTTTCGGTTACCATCAATATTAGCATTATTTTTGTTGATGTGTGAATAACTAAAATTCCTACGGATGTTGGCGGATTGCAACCTCTTTATAGATGATAATCAGTAAACATGTAAATGGACGAGTTACTCACTAATTTGTCACCGAGATATTCGTGGCACTGGATGGACAGGTAACTGCATTGCATATAGATCACGTCGAATTCCCATCGACAAAATCTTGCATCGCAAATGTCGATGGTCATAAAGAAAATTTTTATAAATTTTCACATTTTTGGACGCAACAACGTAAAATGCAGCCGCCGGCGCAACTACTACCCTCCTTCATCAATTTGGAATATTTAGGACGTTTTTAACCTAAAACTCAAATATTAATTACGTCTATAAGAGTAATAAAAATGTTTTAATTCATTGAATTCATCATTTCCAAAAGAAGATAAAATTCATAATGTTAAATAGAATTTAATCATAGTTACAAATATGATTTTTTTAAAATTCAGAATCTACATTTCCCAGAAACGTCACCAAACATTGACGTCCCTTCTATAGGAAAAATGCCTATATTCCCTTGCGTGCTATTTTCAATAGGTTAACACAAAGGAACTTGCGAAAACTTGTTATTCGACGCGTGAATAACAACTTTTAGCAGTTGATCGCAGAAATATGCTTCGTATTTCAGAATGATTGCATAGGCTACCGTAATTAACCTGTACGCCCTCATGGGTCTTCATTATACATTGTATCACGTCCTCCATTGACCAATTGTACCCATCCCCGTACTATCGTATGTATCAACGCATTTTCACATTAAAATTCCAGATTTTTTTATCAATTTCAGATGTTTTAGTGTTACTGGAATTGAGATAACCTACTGCAGATCCAACGTGGCAGGGATGGAAATAGACTCAGATATTCTAACGTTTCACAGTGAAAGCACATACAATAACAAGCGATCTCCAAATGGCGTCTAATCCTTCCTACTGAGTCAGAGCACCTGGCGTACAATAGCTAAACAGTCACATAGCACCTGCGTGGCAACACGTAGAAACGGAACTTACTTTCTGGATAGCTCTCTAAAGTAGCATGTATAAAATATTATGTATTCGAAAAATTGTATCCGATAATACTAACTCATAATACAGGACACCAGTTTTGATGTCTTGTTTCTCTAAATTTTTTTCTATATATTTCAATAGAGCCGTGAATAACATCTTTTCGCGATTAGTAGAATCACATTTTGTATCTCAGAACGAGTTACATAGGTTACCTGATTCTATATACCATTATAAGTTTAAATGATAGCATTCCTCTTATCAACTGAAATAGGACATAACATTATGAACACAGACCTGGCCGGTACGACTTTTATTGAGGAGAAGAGTTTTTTAAAACTTTATTTTGAATATATTATATAATATTTTACTTCCATAAATTAGAATCAAATTTCTGTTTTTCTAACACGACGGCATTATGTATATATGACGACGTGATATTCCATTGAGTCATACTTAATGAACCCATGACCCAAGTTCAAGTTTAGATGACGTCTCTGGACACCTACAACAAAATTCGAGCTAAAAATAATTTACTTAGTACCAGATCTTCCTCCTACCTTGCCACACCTAGCTGATGTGCGTTACACTCGACCTACTTCTAAATCTAAGGATACTACCTAGTGTTAATTCCATAGACTCACAATTCCATGGTTGCGGTGAATTGTACAATTTGTTTTTTAATTTTTTATGTCACAAGAAAATTTTATTTTCAAATTACCTTCATCATAACTTATCTTCAACGACAAACTTAGCCTTCAATAAATAGGGCATGTGGCATAGGGAAAAACAATTCCTTAAAATGACCTTCTACCTGAGCTTAACTGTTCTTGTGACTTTATTCGAGCTGATTATAGTAAGTATTTAATTTTCTTCTGAAAAACCTATCTACCCACGGTGGATAGGTTTTCCGGGAGAAATTACTCTCACTACTATGCCAACCCAGTACATGCGTTGTTTTCCAGGCAAGGCTACTATACTTGAAAAATAATGTTGATAAATTAATATTCTTCATTAATGTCGTTCGCAGACTTCATATTGACTAAAAGTATGTATGGTTTATGGTTTGAGTTCTGATCCGAATGGAAAATGGCTTACTATTTCAGAAGTATTTTTTACTTGTATTTCCTCTTCGTCATCCGCGTGAAACTGTACACTTACTCAGTACATTTCTGCCCCAGCTGCGTGTTTAAATACCAGAAGCTGCAGCCGTTCCGCGGAAAGCAGTGCATTCTCAATATGGTGAAGAAATAAGTCATGAGAACAAACTAAAGGACTCTCGCGCAACGGGAGGTTGGTGCATGGGAGGTGAAGGGTCGTGGTGTGGTGAGTGGGAAGGGTGGTGGGAACGTAGCCCGGCATTCGTCTTTCTGACCCGTTACAAATTAATGCGGGGGTCGTCTCACTTGTACCTTCATACCCGGCCAACCCACAATGGGGGGGGGGGGAGGTTAATGCGAGCCATGCGCCATCCTCCCCCTCGCGTCCTCCTCTCCCCATCCACCGCTTAATTACCGCCCGCCATTCCACCGCACATGGTCTATCCCAAACGAACGTCTGCGTTGTTGAGCCACGGAACAATCCTACCTCCCTACGCGTCCCTCATCGCTCACGCTGGATCCCCTATATCCCCCACAACCATCCACCCCCAAGCCCGTGCCACATCAAGTGGAATCGCCGAATCCCAACACCAAGCAACAAAGGCACAAACTAAACACCTTTCCCGCTGGACGTCGCAATAAAACCGTTTTAGTGCCCATTTCAGTTGCGGCGGTTTGCCTTTCACATTATCTGACCGCCATCAGTGGACAGGTTTGAACTAACCACCCCGCCATGCCCCTGCCCTCTGGAGATGGGCTCACAAGCAACTCCTATTAAATAACAAAAATACCCGGGAAATATAACACCGCTGGTTTTGATGGTCATCGATGTGGAATAATCGGTGTGTTGCACCCGAAAAGCGGCAGGCCTGATACAGCTCATTGTTTACAGCGTTGTTTTGGTCAGCTCACAAACTGATGGATTGAATTCAACTGAACCAAGTGTGTTTTCATCGCACTAACTACTCTGCAAAATTGCAAATAAGTACATAATTATGCCTATGCATTCGGCTATCGTTAAGTGTTTTTAAGAATTTTAACGCTTATAATAATAGCAAATAACTACTTAAGGGACAACTAAATTAATATATGGATGTGATTTCGGCGGCTTCTATCTGTAGTAAAGAACATATTATTTAATAGTCAAACTGAGTTAATCTCAGAGAATTCTCATGCACACTTGCTGATTCTTTCAACTCACATTTCAAAAGAAAATTGTTATACATACACTCTTTATCTTTTGGAAGCGAATGGGCGATTTTTGTTCCTTCAGGTATCAGTTGAAAGGGGATTTTCCATATTTACAGTGCCAATATCTGGGTGGTAATTCAGAGGCAGCAGATTACGAAGCCTAACTTACAGGAAGAATACATATGTCGCCAATTGAAACATTTGGAGAATTATTTATAACAGTTTTTCTTTTTTATTTCGGAACAATAGGAACAATTTAATAATAAGGATTAACAGCAATCCAGATGAATCTGGCATATTCAAAGAAAAAGTGTACTCTCTTGGGAATATTAATGTTCTACCATTCGCTTAATCAGTAGAGTAAACGCACTACTTTTGTCATCTATTTTTGTTAATTACGAGTATAAATTGGTATCTTTGGTTAATATTAAGATTAATGATTATAAGCTGCGAGTAATTTCAGCTCTGTAGACGGTACGATCTCAGAACACCCCGTGTACAAAAAATGTAACTTTACCTTGTGTGTAACTATCTAGTAAGAAATTTGTCACCTCATTTCTTATTCCATATTTCAACTTTTGTGCAAAGGTAATAGTTTCATTTTTCTGGTTTAAGAGAAATATTCAGAATCTGAGAATGAAGAATAAATGAAGCAGTAATCAATTTTACTAAAAACATTGTTTTAGAGAAGTTTTCAAAATAAAAAATGAAGAAATATTAAGATTCCAATTAATATCAGAGTAAGAAACAATGACTTTAAGCTATGAGAGTGATAAGGACCTTAGTATGGACGAGAATTTTCCACAAAGCGTGGTGACGTTACATCATTGTTTGAATATTCCGATAAGATAGCAGGATGTAAATATTTGTTCTACACAGAGTTTCCCCGCTAGATGAAATCTCCAAGTTACTCAAATGAATTAATCAGGAAGTTGGAGAGATACCACCGGGGTGACTGTGGTTTTGGGCTGGCCTCAAAGAGAGCCCGTTTCTTTATTTAGTCTCTCTTGGAGCGATAGTAATAAGAGTAAATTGCTTTTTATATACATTTTATACAAACGGTGTTTTGTTTATGTCGGGCCAAAGGCATTCAATATGCTACCTGTTAGTATTAAGAAAATAAAAAAATGAGAAGTTTTTCCAATCCTATAAAATCCTGGCTGCTTAGCAAAGAGGATGTAAATTTCATTTTTCTTTCGTGAGTGACTTTATAAACAGATCAGGTGCATCAGATGTCCATGTATTTTTTTGTTTATGATTTATGTGAATATTAATGAATCATCACCAGTACTGGTATTTTTTGAAGGTGCCCCAGCTTCTGGCAGGTTGCCTTTGGGGTCACCTAAAGCTCCAAATTGATTTTAAGTGATGTATTATAACATTTTTTCTCTTTGGAGCAATAAAATTCTTTTCTTTCTTTCTTTCTTCTAATAATCCGTGCGGGAGGTGAAAGAGAATGCTCCGCTTGTAGGTGAAGCGGAAGCAAAGTACGTATCTCTGCTTGTTGTATGAGGCGACTGAAAGGGTTTGAACACAAACAACAAACAAACCCCTAGTTCAATTAGGGTAGTGTCAGCGCTATATGAGGCTCTGCTTCCTGTTATAGGCCATACCATCTGGTTATGTAACCATATGCGTGATTATCGTGCTCGTATACCAGTCAGTTGGAGACCGGGATTCTGGTAGCTTAGTTCCATTGATGAGAGGGAGAATCTGTTACAAGGGGAAGATCTAGGAAGAAATACTCCATCTAGGCTATAGATTCGTTACCTTGAGGCATAGGCTAAAATCAAATTTCATGTTTCAATGACTCGGAACACTAGTGCTGGGTTTTATATGATAATTGGCTATATAAAACTCTTCACTAGACGCCCGGTCACTGCGAAGTATCTTCGGAAAAGTAATTTGAAGAGTTCGTAATCATTATTTTTGAATGGAAAACATATGCTCACAGAGAGGAATGTGGCATTCTCAACACACGTTTTAATATATGGATACACCAAGAGAATCAAACAGAATATTTAAATAAATAATTAATAAATAATGCAGGCGTGATGTTGTGGAATAAAGCAAGATGAAGTTTCATGGTGAAATGAAATAGCTACTTTTCACAGAATAACAATTTTATTTGACGCAGGGTTTCGGTGTCACTGCACCATCCTCAGTTACAAAATGTAAACCGTGGCCTCCTTAAATACATATATAAAGTGAGGGCCGAAGAAAGGGGGGTTCGGCGTAGGAAGGAAAGGGGGGGTTACGGTAAACAAGAGGGGTGGGTGGTGTTCTAGGAGTGAGGAGATGGCAAGGTTAGGATGTGTAGGTTTGGTGAGTGGACACCAACTTGCCGTTCCTATTGTTTACCACTCACCAAACTTAAATATTCATCCCAGGCCATATCCTCACTCCTCGAATATCACTCACCCCTCTCGTTTTCCTTAACCCCACCCTTTTCTGCCCACCCCTCCCCCCCTTCCTTCGGGCCTCACTTATATATGAATTTACGGAGGCCTTGGCTTTTATTTTGTATCTGAGGATGGTACAGAGACACCTAAACCCTGGGTCAAATAAATTTGTTATTTTGTGGAAAGTTGCGTTTTCATTTCGCCATGAATTTTCATCAGAATATTTAAACACCGTTTCTGAGTTATAGTTGAAAATAATTTAGGATTTCTTGTTTTCAGGAATTTTTTACAAACGTTTAAATTGTGGAAATCTATAAAGTCTTATTCTTAATTATGGAAGAGCCAAGTTGATGAAAAGAAGGATATTAAATCGATGATGGCGGCGGGTACTTATTGAATTCCATGATATTTTTGGAATGATAAAATGTTGCAAATCCACTATCTGTACAAGAAATTTGCAGGGAATATATAGTCACTCGTAGAAGTGGGGGAGGGGGGGTCTTTTCGAGGCAGGATTGGAGGTAACTGGTTGTGCGGTGATTTGGCTGATGGTGTGGGGGAAGGAAGGCAATGAAGTGAGTAGGCGGTGAGTGCATCGGTTAATGGTCAGTGAATGGATCTATAAGGAGAGGTGGATGGTTTTTGAGGGAAGGTAGGAACGGGTAGGGATTGTGGCTGGCCTTCCAGGAAGGTGGTAAGGATTTTTTGGCTATAGGAGAGGAATGTCTAAGATTTCCCCCCCCTCCCATATTAGACTATCTTTTACTGTTCCAAAAAATATCCCCGTCCTGATGAAGCTACAGTGTAGCGATACATTTTGACAATCTGAATAAATTTATTTTTGCCGATTTTTAGAATTATTTCACTCCATAAAAACGAAGAATACTTAAAATAGTTGGAGAGACAAATATAATATTATTTTCTTGGAAAAAAATGTTTCATATATATTTTACCATCGAATTAATCTGTAACATGGAAAGGGCATATTTGGATTAAATAATGTGGAGGTGGACCCCATATACGAACGAGGAGGAGGACGCTACATTGGATAATGTTATAACTCATGAATTATATAAGAAATACGCCAAGTCTTAAGTTGGAATAGCTGATAGTATTTTGTAGAAAAAATTCAAAAATTCTCATGCTCCAATTACTTTGAGGGAATAGCAGTGCTATACATGACGTTTGAATATATAAAATGGTCACCAGCAGGTTAGGCACTGCGAATTCTCTTCCGAAATCATTATAATGCTTTAAATTTTATGCTGTAGAATATCAGCAGCAAGGAAATCTGGTATCAATGAGTTACTCACATTGAAATTAGGAATAAGAAGGATGGAAAAAAAAATTTATAAAAGTTACTTAATACAGATTTGAACGCAGCTGCAGAAACTTGTGGGAGTGTTATGGATTTAATAAAATGAATAACTGAGACACGATATTATTTTTATTTGGTAATATTTATGTCAATTTAACGATTTTTTATCCTTTTTCTTGTTTAGTTATCTATAGATTAACTATTATGAGAACTTTACTGTGTACCCGACTTGAATACTTACGTATTCCTATTCCTATGTAATGTTTACCATTTTTATTTAATTGGTATGAATTTGAAAGCATTATGATACATATTCCATTCCATACTTTTTACAGGTAAAATGTCATAATTATATAAATAATTTTTGCTGATAAAAGGAACTATATGTGAACAGAGGTATTTAATTAGAAAAAGGATTAATTTTAAATTATATTTATGTAATGTTAAGTAAGGATGTGTCTAAACAATTTTCCTCGATATTCAAAAATGACTTATATTCATGAGATGTAAAAATTGACAAAGTATTGCTTTGCTTTGGTTTATCCGACGTTTGGAGATCTGAATATGATTTGTAACTAGAAAATATTGTATTTTAATTATTTTCATAATGACTTTCATTGAAAAGTCATGTTTTAAAATAATAATGACTTCTTATCTTGTATATATAAATTATATTAGAAAATTCTTCTAATATTTATATCTTCATTTAAAAATTAACAAAATGTCGAAAGGAAATTAAGGTTTTAATAACTGTTTTTTGATATATAATAATATTTTCACAGACAAATACATTTTTGTTATAAATTTTTATTAGTTTTAAGGGGTTAATCCAAATATGAGAATATTTAGTAAAATATGTTTTTACGAAATAAATTTTTCAAAGATTCATAAAAATTGACGAGGCCGTAACCTATAATTAATTTTCTGTCAGAGTAAAAAAAAAGTGATATGAGAAATGTTAATTTGCCCATTTAAAGGTTTTTCAATTGTTAACGATTCGTTTAAAAAGAAGTTTTGACACTGCTTAGTCAAACTAGAAGTATGTTGCAAAATAATATAAAGAAAGAAGTGTTCATTATGAAAATATTTTTGTTATTGTAATTGCAACAAAAAAAAACAATATAATATTCATATGAAAAGAGAGAGAAACATACATATTTGTACTACAAACTTTGGACAGAAGATTAATGGAGTTGAACAGTTATTCAGAAAATGTTGAAATATCCATAAATTGTCCAAACAACTTCCAGAAATCTAACGTCGGATTTGCAGAATGTAACCTTGGTACATAAGTTGCAAAAAATGCCCCATGGTCGCTTGACCGGGTGACTAGTTCAACGTTTTATATGAGATTTGACTATATAGAACGCTCCACTAGTTGCCCGGTCACTGCGAATTATCTTCGGAAAAGGAATTGGAAGAGTTGAAAATCCTTACTTCTGGACGCGGAACATCTGCCGAAAGAGATGAATTTGGTATTTGTGAGGCCGACCTGTGCGTAATTATGGTTAAACCAGGAGGATGAAACGAAGAATATTTTAAAGCAGTCCTAAGTGAGAAGTAAAGAGGCAGTTGAATGTTGAGAAAAAGTGAGGAACTATTTGTGTCAAGGGTTAATAAAAACATTAATATTTTCATTTTATATAGGATGATGTTATGATTATTCATTTATTTATATAATTTAACTTTGAAATGGTTACTAGTATAGGTGTACGATGTATTTGACGAAAACTTTTTCGTATGTTATATCCGTAATTTAATAAAATGTTTATTTACTTTGTCTACAGGTTGCTTCATCTGTACTATATTTTATCTTATTTCATATTTATAAAAAAATCTAATCTTTATTAATGTATTTGTAGTTAATATACTAATGAGTTTGTTCTATTGAAGAACTTTGATTAAATAAAATCAATCACAAGTATTCTTGAATAATATCAATATGCAGGTCGTCGAGGTTTCTTGTCGTTCTGTGTATTCCTTTTGCCAGTATACTTTTGGGACGTGGAGTTAAATATATCGTAGGAAGAAAACTTTAGAACTTAATTGTGTTTATTAATCAAAATTAAGGGAATAATTACTATGCATGCTATTAAACACTTTTTTAGTTGTTCAAACACTGAGGCAACGGAGGAATAGGAGTAGAAATGCGGTCCGCTGACTTGAACCGCGTCCGCGTCCGTACGATTTTCTCTCATAACGTTTTTCAACGGTTGTAATTTTTAACTACTAATGGTTGCTTATAAAGCTACTCATAAAATTTCAGTATGAAAATTGTGCATTTTATTAAGGTAAAATGGTATTTTTTATCATAAACCAAAATTGATGAAAATGAGGTGAATTTTTCGCAAATATGTTTAATGTAAGAAATACAAGAATTTTGAATGGTTTGAAACGCAGCATATGAAAAAATTTTAAAACTCAAGAAATGGTAAAAAATAACATAATCTAATGCAGATATTACCCATGAAGATTTAAATTACAAAAGAATACAAAAGTTACAATGACTTGAAGGCCGATGTAGTGTTTCATATGATTTTTGACAATATGGAAAGCCACATTGGTCTTCATTTCTTGGCGAATGCCCTTCGGAAATGGTATTGGAAGATATAAAAAAACATTATATCTTGATTGAAATTATCACATTCAAGTTTGTGTGTGTGAGATGCACGTCCTTATATACGAATAACCACATATGAAAAAGAGAAGAATTGTTTGCATTACTTTATCTAGAACCCATTTTATCTCACAGTTTACGAAAGACCATTCCTCGTTCTTCTCAGACGTTTCTGACTTAATAACCCCTGCAGGAGGGGGAAGGGGACATAATGACAATAGTATGACTCGTATTCTATCAGTAATACTATTCATTTGAGATTTTCACATTATTATTACAAATCACCAAAGTG
>WURS02072444.1:0-10394 GCA_011762765.2 Rhinocypha anisoptera | reverse complement strand
TGTTTCCAAGTCGAAGGGTGGTGGGAATTCTGGAGCATTTTCTTCTGGTGTTGATGAGGGTCCAGAATCTTTTGGAGTTCACTTTAATGTCCTCGGTGATAGTCTTAATATAATGAGAATAGTCGCGACGGAGGAGAGTTCTGGCTGCTTTGCGAATTCTCGAGAACTTATATTTGAGTCCTCTTATTTGTAATTAGGTAACTACTGTAATTAAGCATTTATTATACATTTTTGTAATACAATAATTATCCAAAAATAAAATGAGGGTTTTTTTCCAAATTTAGCCTTAGAAAAATGAGGGGTCTCCTTACTATCTGGCAAATGTTGTAATTAAAGCTATTCAATAAAAGAGTTCATTTTAATTTCAGATCCATGGTATGCCAAGAATAATGGGAGTACTTACACATCTTGATGCTCTGCGTGACAACAAAGCTCTTCGGAAAAAGAAAAGGCAGTTGAAACACCGTTTCTGGACTGAGGTAATTTACTAATTGTATTCTAGGAGCCAACTGTGATAAAAGTATGTTACAAATAATGTACTTCATGATAAGGTGTGTTATATCCACCTGATGATATCAACTGTTCGAAAAAATTGGTCATTCAATTAATTATAGACTTAAAAAGTAATTTCTCCTTTTGTATTTTATCCTTTTTTGTGAGAAAGAGTTATGTAAGAGGATGATAAAAGGCTTGAGCAGTGGTGCAGATTTTAAATTCGTATAAGAACATATGATATCACTAATTAGGTATGAATGATCCAATGGGAAGAAGTCGATTGGCAGTTATTGGAAGTCCCTTCTTCAAGTATAATGTTATTTATCCCATATTTAATTATTAATTACATCCCATAATACTTATAATAACATACCATTTAAATCCCATAATACATATTTATTTATCCCATAATTATTTATTTACCACATATATTGTAATCATTTTCTAAAGTTTTTTTAAAATAAAGTCCATCCTCTCACTCACATTAAGACATTGATGACCAGCTTTTTAATTCCAATCTTGTGCCTTAGGATCTGGAATTAAAATGATTTTTAACCTAACATATGCTCTTGTACTAAAACTGATCCAGCATACTTTTTCTTAACTGATTTTTGTTCAATATACTTGAGCTAAACTTTGTGAAACCACATTATAAATAGAGGAAATTAATCACATTTTCAGTTTCATAAAAAAATATTAATAAACCTCTACAAATATCATCAAAGGTTTCATCAGAGGTTGACATCATAAGGTATTGTGTATACAGATAGATCTCAATATATAAGCAACAATCAGGAGGGGGTTATGGTTGTTTTTAGGGTGTGGAGAAGGTAGGTTATGGGAGGTTATAACTGGTGAATATGAGGGTGGTATCCAATTGGTGGGGAGCCAGGTATGAGTAAGAATGTTGGGGTGGGTGGGAGTAAGGGTCACAGTTCAGTGGTCCGTAACAGTTAAGAAACTACCTCCCCCGAAAACCAACCCTTCTTCCTCCCTGCCCCTTCACGGTTACCTGGCTCCCCGCTGATAACCTACCAACCCCCTTCTCCCCTATTCCTCATATACCCACCACTCTAACCTCCCATACCTTCCTCCCCCACTCCCAAAAAAAAAACAACCAGAACGCCCGCCATCTCCTGGCTTGTCTATATATGTATTGAGATCTATCTGTATAAATGATACCTGATGATGTCAACTTGTTGATGAAACTGCTCATAGTGATTTATTAAAAAAAAACTTTTTGTGAAACTGACAAAAGTTTCATTTCCCCTATTCACTACCATTTTTAATAGAATTTGAAATGTTATACTCACTAGATTTAAGTTTCCTTGCAGAAAAAATTTGGTACATACATGACGGATATTTTTTCTTCCCCTTCCCTACTATCTTCCCTAGTGTGTGCCTTCTCATTCCTCCATATAGTCTTGTTAGGCAGTCTCAGCAAGGCTCTCTTTGTATTGTACCCTCCTCCTTTATCATCAGTGCTGTCACGATACACTTCTCCCCTCCTTTTGGGCCTAACCAAAGGCTACTTCCAAAGAAAAATGATATAACTCAGACAATAATATTTGCACACTATCACTGTAGACTTACTGCATAGTGCATACTGTATTTATTCCTTCTTCCAGAAATTTCAAGGCCAATCGCTCAGTCTGAGCTTTCACTTTCAGCTACACAATCATCAGGCACATTGGATAGTTAACCCTTTGAGTGCCACCGATTTTTTGCTGGGTACTCCCAGAAGTGCCATGGGTATTTTGCTAATTTTGTATCCCTTCATTCAAAACTTCATTATTTGTTTATTTTTTACTGGTTTTACATGATTTCTTCTGCGTTTGCAAGTGGATACTTCCTTCCAAATGAATATAAAAAATATTGGCTTTTTTTTTTCAAAAAAACACAATTGTTATAGTTTAATTTTAACTTTACGAGATTGAATAATTTTATTTTTTACTTTTAACCTGAAAACCGAGATATAAAATCCTCTTTAAAAAAAATAAAACATTGATGAATATGAAATATCATTGTTTTTCTAGAAAATAATTACATAATAACCAAGAAAATTGCACGAATTTTCGTGCAATTTTCTTGGATACAATTTTCTTTTACAATGCCAGTTGCATAAAATTCAGGGGAGATGATCAAAATGAATCTTTTCTTAGTCATGAGAACAATACATGTGAAAATGTTATGGCACAGGTATTTCAATAATAATGACAAGAATTTAAGTATGTTATCACTAAAAATATTAACAATTACATTACAAATTATTGAAAATGTGTGCACATACATAGAAAAAAATTACCATGCAGAAAAAAATGACAACATTTCCAACTTTCTTCCAAATCAAATAACTGAATATAACATTATTCACAAATATGATGACAAACACAAATTCCATGTAGACCTTTTCACATTTGACACAAACTGTTCTAGATCTATGGACAGGGCTACCGTCTTTCCTACTATATACAGCATAAATTTTTTCCCTTCACCCTGGCAGTTTCCTTATTCATATATTCCTAGCGATATTGTCCTGGGTGTTGACTGACTGGGATTATTCTTTCTAAATAGCCATTCACCTTCAATGCTGTCTATTATTTCAGACATAAACTGTAATCTTGACATTTTTTTCCAGGATTGCTTGATTTATAAATAATGTAAGTATTTAGTACCATTATAGAAACTACATTGAAGCCCACTTTCACCCAGTGATCTTCTCTCTTCTAAATAAACATATAACATCATATCCGAAGAATCAATGCCACCCATGTACTGATTGTAGTGTTCAATGATTTGTGGCCTTTCCTTTGGTAATTCTTGTCCCTTGCAAAAAACTGAATTACTTTTGGCTATCGAGTTAGTGGACAGTAATAAAACTGGCTTTTGTTGTGATTTCTTTTCTCAGTATCCAAGGAGAAGAAGCTCTTCACTTCTAACATACTTTTTCTCACCCAAACTAAATATTTTTTGAGTGGTTGAGGTATTCCTTTCCTATTATGTATCAACTTAGGCCAAAGGGCTCAATTACGAAAAGGCACTAGGTCAAATTATGACAAAAAACCTGCTTGTTCAAAAATGATACTGCCTACATGAACAAAATTCTGAGTTTTATATAGGTGGTGAAATTTCATTATGCATACAATAGCAAAAGATGGCACACATTGTATTCTTTTATGCTCAACATCATCATCTTTCATTTACTACTGCCTGTAGCTACTAAGATAACGAGTAAACGTCATAGAGTCAGGTGAGCTGTGGTGGAAACGATCCATAATCTAAGAAATAGATTTAAAAAATTTCAAATTTCCGCCTAATACTTTTAAGTAGAAATTGAAAATTTTTTAACCTATTTCTTAGATTATGATAATGAGTTTGGCAATTGGAACCACATTATTGACTCAGCACTCCAGCTGAACAACACACAAGCTCTGAGATATAGCATGGTTGCAACTACTTGGTATCTTTTCTTCTCCCCTTCGCAACCTGATTGAAGTGGAGCACTCAGCAACAAATTATCTCTTTAGAAGCAAAAGAGAAGAGATGTAAACCTAGCATCTTCTTGTTATGGTCATAAATCATTCGCAGAATGAATGAGAATGCTACTGCTTTGCAGTGAACAAAATGTTTAAAATAAGTTAAAAAAGAAATAAGAACATTCCAAAAATATCTCTGGCATAAATACAGAATATTAAATGAAAGTTAATCGGATTTAGGCTACCAATCATTGTGGTTTATAAAGTGTCGCACTACAAGAAGCTGCTTCATAAGATCAAAAATTGCATTCGGAAATGTCAATCAGACATATAGTTATTTTAATTAACATATCTGTTGATAATTACAATTAACAATCAAAATTACAGTGCCCCGTGGTAAATAATAAAGCATTCTTGTATTATGTGCAATTTAAAATATTTATTGAATGAGAAAAACATTGTTTTAACAGGCCTCATAGATGACGATATATTGTCACATGGCACTCAAAGGGTTAATCATACAAGTTTTGTATATATATATCTTCCTCCATCATTCCAAAAGATGCACCACCACTTGATGTTTGCATAGTTACAGATTCCTAATAGAGGCTAAAGTTTACCAGGGGTAATCTTTAGAATATAACATTCTTCAAAAATGGTAAAGTTATTTACTATTGGTGTTGACCTCCTTATGGAGAGGAACCTTACAGAATTTACAAATGTACCAAGTTTGGTTTTCTTTATGATCAGAATTATTGGTAATGCATCATAAGCTAACCCCAATTATTTGAATCTCTAAGATGGTTTTATTTATACCCGCAAGTTTTGATAAGTGTTATACGCTAGATCCCATTCTTTCAGTTTCTCATTTTTTTTTGTTTGTTTGTGTTGGAAATTTTTATAAGATACCATATGATAATTCATGTTGAGAAATATTACCCTTGAATAAGAATGCTGAGATGAACCAGCCATTATTCTTTTGAAATTGTTATACCCTTGAATTAGATTACCTCAGAGTTGTAAAGATTTTGTTGTACCACAAATTAAAAACGAACTGTGGGAACATCCCTCTTTTTCTCGGGTTATATTATGCCTTTTATTTTTCAGCAATGTTGGAGGGAATACATTATTATTATGTTGGCACACAATTATGTATAAAAGAATTTTTTCTTTTATACATTTTTGTCCAAGAAGAATGGGATAATGCTGAGATAAATTTTAGTCAAACTTGAACTTCTGAAAATATATAAAGTTCTTCATTAATGAGAAAATACTAAAATGATATGCAAAATAAGAATAGACAAGTCTAAATGATATAGAAAACATTTCAAAATACATACATAATAAAAAGGGAATCATTTTATTTATAGTAAAATGAAATTAAGAACACATCAATTATGAAATAAGATGTACATGTGTTGAAAAATGGAAATCTCTGACCAGTCGACAATGCTTGGCTGACTAAGCATGGAAATTTCCATGATTGATCATCAACATGTTAAATTAGATTATTTTTCATCAATATACAGGCTCAAGAATATACCCTTTTCCAAATAAGGTAAAATCCTCAGGTGGGGATATGAATTTAAACACCTCCAACTTTTTCATAATTTTGCCATGGAACATGTGGTAAATTATCTGGGCTTCATAGTTTATTAGTATTAATTGACCAAAGTGTGAAAATAAGTTCAAATTTCATTGAGAACAAAAACACATAAAATGACGTCATCTATCTGCTGCTGTTCCATTCTGCCTTGTGTAGGTTGTCTGTCAATGTGTGTAGTGATGATATCACAGGAATAGTTTTGATTGCTGAAAAGCATTTTACTTTTGAATAGAAGACTGAAGAGAAGGACCATTACAGCGACTGAAGTTTTTCTTTTATTTGTTTGGTTGCCAATAATGTGACAAAATAATGATGCGAAAGGTAGCATATTTTTTCCAGGAGTTAATCATTAGCTGAGTCATTAAATATCTTATCAAACACTTTTTTTCCACTGACCATTGTTAATACTCCATTTTATTTACTAACAGTTGAAACAAACATTCAAATAATAGGTTTGTTACAACTGTCCTAGCTTCATTCTCAAGAAAGCATTATCTGTTTAAACCCAGTTGTTGAGTAGTTCAAAGCAGAAGAAAGGAGAAGTGCATTAGCAGCAGGAGTAATCTTTTTAATACAGAAAATCAATTGAGACTATCTCTTCCTAGACAAATAGCTCTTCCTGTACCTATTTCTGGATTCATGGAAAAAATTAGTTATCGATTTGTTGAACATTTACTGTATTCTTTGTAATGGAAGTGTTTTATTTTAGGAGTTAAAAAAATGATTATTCATATGTCCAACAGTTTGACGTTTGGAAACAAGTTAGTAGGTTAATTTCAACTGTAAAGATAGATAAATTCTGTAGTATTAGATCTCATATAGCACAAAAACACATTATGAACAAGTTTTGGTTTTAAGTATAGCTTTCTCAAACAAGACTAGATGTAATATTAATTTTTTATTTAGAGCCTTCAAGCTTTGAATATTTATTCCTTTGGGGGATATTATTGGCTGAGAAAGTGTCTTTGTCTTACCTTGATATTTGTGGGCTTTCCTATATAGTGGATATATAATACAATTATTGGATACACCTCAATCTAGAAACACATTGAATCTGAGGTAATTAATTTATATTAACTTAATCAGGCACATTCTAGATTTAGATTGTTCATAAAAGTAATCTAAAACGCTTTTGGTGCAAGGATATTTTGTTATTTTCCCCATTTTATTGGAAATTTTGCCTAAATGCTCACTCCCGTATCCCTACCAGCTCCCTGGCTCCGTTCGTATTATAGATGATGTCATTAGCTCAACAACATGTAGCTTGTGTGTTTCAGTGCACCATAATGGCATGATAGATTGTAGGTCCAAAGACAAAGAGTTAAGACCCAAAAAAATTAAAATTATGAGGAAAGGTTAATGCGGATCAGATTTGTAGGAGCTAAGTAATAAAATAAATGATAAATTAAAAAATTGGAATATACTCTTTTGATGCTATGAATACCCTTATCTTTAATAATATCTCATATTTTAGTGCTCCAAGATGCTGTCCTAGGTACTCTTCCAACAATTATTCACATTTTAACTCTTTAACTTTTTTCTTTTCCACTTTTTACTTTACAATTTAATGCTAGGTTCTCCTCATTTACTCTCCTAGCCAGAGCTTAATGTATTTTTTTTCCTATTCATTATTCAGGTTTATCCAGGTGCTAAGCTGTTTTATTTGTCTGGACAGTTGCATGGAGAGTACATGAAAAATGAAATAAAAAACCTTGGAAGGTTTATCTCAGTAATGAAGTTTAGACCACTAACTTGGAGAACCACTCATCCTTACATTTTGGGTAAGATTTATTTTTGTATTTTTTTAGCCATTGGCTGAAAGAGTAGGTCATTCACCAGATGGTTGTATGTACCAGGTCTTAGATGAGCCAGTGATTTGCTGGTCCCATTTCATGCTATCTTTTAACTCTCCTAATTAATTAAAGGCATAAAAAGTAACGGATAAATATTATTTTACCTTGTGTGGAAATATAGTTTGTTTACATTATCTTTGAACTGCACTTTGTGTTTTATCATTGCTAATTATTACCAAGTTCTCTATGCCCCTTTCCTTCATAGTCACTTCTGTCTGCTGTCACTGCCTAATGTGGTTTTGCTTATTGCTTTTTTTATAGGCACTTTTTATCACTTTATTCTTCCAATCGACTTCTTTATGATATCTTCTTAGGTTTTTATATGTCATTCATTGTGGAAATACATCTAAGCTACAACATCTATTTGTTTTCATTATGGAATTCCACCAGGTGATTTTTTTTCCTGCCATTGACTTTTAGTATAATGTCTATTGTCATAAATCTGTGTAATGCATTCTATTTTCCTCATCTATGAGTATTTTAACCTTGATGACATTGGTCGCGTTCAGCAGACTGATCACTGAATTTTTTCCGGTGGAAAAAATGGCATCTGATCAGTTTAGCAAACTCAACAGTTTTGGAACAGTTGAGATATTTTCTGCTGAACGCTCTATGGTACCTCAGCGGTGAGTCAACATACCACTGATCAGACGCCATTTTTTCCACTGGAAAAATTCAGCGATCAGTTAGCTGAACGCGACCATTTATCACAACTTATTTATTGTGCTACAGATAAATATGTAATCCTGCTTTTATAACATCAATTTAATTTAATGATGGTGTACATTAAAACAGTTTATTTGAGATAGGTGTACATATATGAATATGCTACATTGCCATTCTTTATATTATTATATGGTAAAGTTTTTATTTTAATTATTTTTTTATTTACTTCATTTCAGCTGACAGACTGGAAGATTTAACCCCACCTGATCTGATTCGCCAAAATCCCAAGGCTAACCGAAAAGTTTCTCTATATGGATATGTGCGGGGAGTACCACTTAATAAAATTAATAATGTCCATATTCCAGGTAAATTTAGCCATAAAATTATAATTAGATATTTCATAGCTTTCCAATATAGCAAACCTTACTAATGATACCAAAAAACATTCATAGTTTTCAACCTGAAGTTTAGTGTAATTTGTTAGGTAGAACACAAATGACTAAGCAAGACAGTTTGTGGAACTTTATACAGTAGAATATCGATTTTACGTATTCTGATTTTACAAAAAATTTGTTTTTAGGCAAGTGATAAAGTGGTCCCACTGTCCCTCTGTGTATTCTTATGAAGTTATTATTTGATATTACATAAATTCGATGTAACGATTTTACGAAAAGCCATTTTGGTCCCCTGCGGAAGTAGACTTTCGTTTTTATGAAACAGAACCACAGAACTTAATGACATTGCAACAAAATCGGGAATATTCTCGTCGATTTTAATGGCAGTCATCGGTTAAAGTAATTCCATGTACTACTGCAAAATTCAACAGTAGCAAATTATTGAGTGGATTCTTATTCCATTATCATTTTTCTTTCATATACCTATTTCATCACGTTGTTCCATCATGGGTTCCATGCATCCACTTCTTTACAAACTGAATTATACGAATGTTACACTGACTAATCAGAACTCAACACACTGCCCTGGGTAATGATATTGACCTTGAGATAGGAACCCCAACATTTGTTCCATGTGGAAATATTTTAAGTCACCTGTAAGCAAGCTGTGTCATCACACTAGCATGTGTTGTTGAATGGGATTTTATACAGTTTACGTTGGTCAAAAATAAAGTAAATGAAGCGAAGAACCAACTCATTTCAAGGTGCTAGAGAATACAATGCAATTACACAGAAATGACCATTTTTAATAAATTATAATTAAAATTGATAGTATTGGGTGCCCTTTAAAATGCGACATTTTTACCATTTACGAAATCACATAACTTTTTGTATTGAACCTTCTCACAGAGAACATTTAGGGTTACAACAACGAATCTTCCTCAACGAAACAGAATTGACGACTTTCTTACCGAACAGTTGCTAATCCACGTGGAAAAGTTTTATGTACACAGTTACAATATTTCTCTTCATTCGTGTGATATGTAAGGGTTTTGTCGCGAGAATTTCAGCCTGGTAGTGAGCTGGACTACGGAGCATAGGGTTGTAGGTTCGAGTCTTGGTGACAACAATTTCTTCTTCATTCGACAATATCAATTTCCAGTCAGATCCTATGATACGCAACCACTGGTGAAAGGCATTAGTTTCATCAGAAGGTACTGTGAAGATGATCGGTCCGGCATTAACTGCCACAGCTGTGGGTGAGAGTGAAATTCACGGAATCGGCAGTAGCACTGCGATGTGGAAGGTAACAGGAAACCGCCACATTAATTTCCCAAGAAAATGCCTGGTCGATGATTCCACACAACCAATCTTTGGATTAAAATATTGATGACAATGTAAAAAAACTTTCTCAGCAACTGAAACATGATGATGAGCCAAAAAATGCCACAATGAAATTACAATTAGACATGGCAATGGGGGTTCGCCAAATCATGACAAAGCACTAATAATACTTCACTGATTCAGAAAGAGCTGAGTGATTGCCCTGCCTATCATGGGTTGTGACATTTAGCTCCTGCTGCTGCCAGAGAGGGACTCATTTCATCCCCTGTACCTCATTAGATGTACAGTGGTCTGAGAAAGACTAGGCTGTCTATAGGTGTAAGAGTTGGAAGAGGACAAAAAGGAAGAATTTTCTCGTATCTTTATATTTCTATTTAATTTTTCTGTTAATTGGACAATAAAAAAGAGGATAAAATGGATACTGCACCTCAACGTGATCGGAGAAGGGTCATTTCTAATGCAGAAAAACTGGAGATGATTGAATCCACCATTCTAAAAGGTAGGAAGGAACTTGAAATGGCAGTGAATTCAGGGAAACCTTTACAGAGGAAAACCTTAA
>WURS02072433.1:0-10395 GCA_011762765.2 Rhinocypha anisoptera | reverse complement strand
TATGAGAAAAAGTTTTATCCTCAGCCGGGACTCGAACACCGGACCTCCTCAATATCTAGTTGAAGGTGTGCTATATATATATATATGTGTGTGTGTGTATGTTAGGGTAATGGCTATAGTGCCGCCGAGGAGGGCAGGGATTGTGTGTGTGTGTACGTACACACACACTCATGCAGAAACAAGGGAAGCACATTTGGAATGGATAGGTATACATATAAATAGACAACACACATGGTTGGTGGGGAAGATGGAAAAATGCAGATTCCAAACCCGAAAAAGTTTTCCTCGACCGGGAATGGAACCACGGATTCATTTATTTATAAGATGGACGCAGGGATCTTTTTTTAAATGGGTGCCTGGCCGAATTCCTAAATTCTCCCACGAGTGAGTTCCGAGTGGGGAAGAGAATGCACGCAACACAGCGTCGTCAGCGCACCCATCGCTCTGCGTTGCCTTTACATTCTGAGCGAGCGCCAAGTCGGGCTCGCGGGTCGAAATTACGCGGCCGGAGAGAATACGTGACCAACGCCGTTTCTTCACACGCCGCAGAGCGACGAAACTCGCGGGGCGCCTCGGAACGCTGCTTATCTCGCGTTCTGAAGTGAAATTCCTCCCGAGTTCTTTCTGAAATCCTGGCAAGAGTGTCTCGCTCTTGCGAAATGCTAAAAAGAGGACGCGGAGAGGCGACCACATCGGAAGGAATTAGCGGGCAGGAGGAACTCGATCCCGGCCGAGAGTCACTCGAACGCAAGCGACGGCTTCCGACGGGAGAGAAAGGACATGGGGGGTCCACGTGGAAAGGAGGGGGGGGGGGGACAAAACGGGGTAACTGAAGAGCTCTCTTGGAGAAACGCCGATTGAAGAGCTCGCTTTCGGTCACTTTGATTTCACGGGGAGCAAAGATGACCTATGGCCACAGTAATATCCCATCACGCTAGAAATATTTCAGATCACAGACGGCGATTCCGATTAGATCCCCTCGGAAATCGATTATTTTAATATAATTCCCGATTATTTTGAATCGATTATGGCGATCCAATTCTGAATCGATTCGTTCACTTTCCGATTTCTATTCGAATCGAGGCACGTGATGCGTTTCGAATCAGTTTAAGAGGATCCTATTTTTAGAGCGAATCGATTCATTCCTTGAAATCGCCCATCTCTACTCCAGATGTTATTGGAAACCACAGTGAAATACGCGCTGTGTAACATTCTCAAGAAGGTTTAAACAGAAGGATTTCAAAACTCATGGTCGACTCACAAGCGTCGATGATAAAAGGAACTTTGCATCTTCGCATGTTCCATCTCAGCATGAGAGTGAACGTGCGTGGCTTCCTGCCAATCGGCGTTTAGCTTGGAGGGAGGAAATGAATGCACTTTGTGAATTCCAGTCTGGCATTTAATACCGCAGCCGTGTCCTCCGACACACGCTTTGTGTGGAGACCATTTGCCTATTGCTCTCGCCACCTGAAAATGACTCAAGTTTTCAAGGTTCTCGTCAACTGAAAATGACTCAATGTTTCGAAGGATTGGTGGGGGTAATAAAACGCCGAGTGAAATGAAAAAAGTACACGATATTCCAATTCTTCCACGTCAGTGAAATGCCACACTGCGAAGCCTGTGACCGTTAGTGTCGAGTACCTTCGGCACTGTCTAAAAGGCATGCATTCAGGCGATTACCTGGGAATTTTCTCTAAAGTTCAAATCAATATAAAAGTAACCTAGGGATTCGCAAACTCCAAAATAACAGCCTGTGAAATATAGGAAAGCGAAAAAGCCACAATTGATTGAAAATTCGTAAAAGTACATTAATAAGCTAGATGTACAGGATTCACGACCCGGGTAAAGGCTTCGGCTCACGCCCTACTCAACAGTACCCAACTCTTCCTTCCAAATAATTTACGAAATCATTCTCGAAAATAATGTTCATCTAAAAGATGAAGTTTTATTCTTCCTCTCTTCCCGAGCACCTTTTACCCAGAATTTAAACAATGAAGTTATTACGTCTATATACAAGAAACAATACGGAAATGAAAAACACTTGGTGAACTCCACAAATTTTTAATTGACGACCTAGGTTTCGACACGTTGTGTCATCATCAGGTATGACATTCCTTATACTGAACATTTAATTTAAATAAATTGCAATTTCAAAAGCCTCTTGGCTTTTGGAATAAGAAGTATCCATTTCGGCTGGGAAATTGAAGAAGATGGTTATCAAAACCATACAAGACCACTCCCGATTCCGTTTGTCGCAAAATTTTCCAGTTTCACGAAACTGTTACATGAATTAGGTGGAAACACAGCATCCCTAGACAACATGGACATCTGTTGACTGAAATGAAGCATGACAAGAAGAAATAAATAAAAACAAAAAAGGTCAAGTTTAAGGTTTTCCTTCTACTTCACGAAAACTTGAACCGGAAAAGTGGATTTGTGGATGGATACCTTAACGAGAGGAATCACCGAGTGACATCACTGCTGTGTCCTTTACATCTATATGGTTTACGTGAAATTCCCCACGGATTTGAGAAGTTGAGAGATTTAGATGTGGATGACAAAAATACCCCTTTCCTTGTGAGTCCTCCCCCTCCCTCCGTGTGTGTTTCGCGGTGCGGAAAGGACGTCACACTTCACACGAAGTTTTAAATCCCTCCTCCCCTCATCGGACACAAGTCATGCCTTCCTAGGACGACGCCAAATACGAGTCCCCCCCCCACCTCGACACCATCCATGATAAACCCATCGGAAAGTCTTGCTTTGGCGCCACCGACGTTGGGTAGCGTTGGTCATTATTCTTGCCCGGATCTCCGTGTGGGAAATCGCACAGGCTGGAAATGAACTAGAAGATAAGAAACCGAAATGAGGCAGGCCGGGTGGGGGGGGGGGAGGGGGATACAGCAATCGAGACCTTTTCTCCACACAATGGTAGGGCTTCCATTGCGATATTGACCATCGTCGCCGTCGGAGTTAAGAGAACGGGGAACGGTCGTCGATACACTTGAAACAAGCAGGCTGCGTTTTATCGACCCTCGACCCATTCGGAATGTTTCCTGACGTCATTGAGCGAAGCTTGAAAGGGGAGTGGGGGGGGGGCGCGCTTTCCCGGCTCTCATATCTCAGGCGAACCATGTCATTCTTGAAGGAATGACCGGAGTCAAGTAATTCACCACAGAAAACTTTCCAAGCAATGAATGCCAGTCGTTTTATTATATTATTATACAAAGATACAAATTGACCGTGTGATCAGGTGGCAACTCATAAGTTCGATCCAAAAATACATGGTACAACCATAGAGTAAACTGTGAAATAAAACAGTGAAGTGAAATTTAGCGGTAACAAAATCAGAATCAAATTAAGTAAAAATTTTAAAACCAGTGAATTCAAAAATAAAGTCATGAAGAAATACATTTCATTATTTCAGGCGTTTGATAAAGACCTTTGAATTTTTTGGGAAAGGGTCTAAAATTTGTTTTTCTCCACAAGGTTCCAGTCTTCAACACTTCTGTTGACCCATGAATATTTTCCCCAGTTGGTTTCCTGCCTGGGAGGCTGGATTTTGTGGTTATGATCGTCTCTTGAGGAGTCAGCTGGGTCTCTTATTCTCTCCTTAATGTCAACCCACGCTGTTTCTCCTACGTAAGTAAGCCTTGAATATCGCCTTCAGCCTGGAAATGTTTCCTCCTGTCCTTTAGGGACACCCAGTCCGATTTCTTGACCATCTCAGTCACGCTTGCCTTTCTTTCATAATTTCCCGTAACGAACCTTTATGATATGGTATATTGGATTGGAGCCCGTGAAGTGCAACAGATGTTGAAAGTACTGTCAGTCTCAAGTTACGACCACGTTGGAATACGGAAGTCCGGTAGTGGGTCGATTCGAACTCAGTCGGATGGATGTTCATAATTTTTTGATAGAAATATCTAGTTGATAGAAATTCATAGATTCTGATAGAAATATCTCTACATACTTCATCTTGTTTAAGTGTGGGGGTTGTTCAATTGATTTTCATGCATCCGTAATTTATCAGCGAAATGAGTAAATACTTGGGGTAGCGAGCTCAGCGGCTAGCCCAAAGGTCGCGGGTTCGAATCCCGCCCGCTGCATGGGTGTTGTGTTTGTCCGAGTTTGTTTTTCTATGATTTGGAGAGGTGAGAAATGACCATAGCCATCTAAGAACCCTGTAAATAAAAATACTACTACACTGGGTAAAGAAATATTCAAGTATTTTCCCAATCAACCATTTTTAAAGACTTTTTATTAACTTAATATGGACCCTATTGCTGATGATACAAATACACTTCAATGATTAGTATATTTCCACAAAATTAAACAGGGCACGACGGGTTTGGACGAAAATCGTCTTCATCTGGCCCATTATCTTTCTAGTCATCTGGTCTATTATCATCTTATCTTATCATCTGGCCGATTATCGTCGAAACCGGTCGCGCTCTGTTTAATTTTGCGGAAAAATACAAAGTACTACTTAGTTTTTCTATTATGATAGTCCACCTCGCCACAAAAAAGTTACAGCCTCCTCAGTTTTATATATAATTGTCGATGCTCAACCATTCAAAACGATTTTACGAAAAGGAGAAAATCGCGTTATCCACATGAGGAGTACCATACACGCCGCCGCCAAAAGTATCGATCCTAAGTTGAGCCGTCGAATTTCGAACAGGTCTTAAGTCGACGACTGATTACAGAGATACGTATCTTGACTGGAGTGGACGCATTTTTAACCTGGGATGTAAAAATTCTGTAAGGGATACCTAAATGACACCACCGATGAAGTTTCCTCTCAGTGGGAGACTTCGGACCGGGCACAGTATATCCCGCAGGCAGCAGGGGGGGGTGGGGGTCATGCATGGGAAACGATCCACACTTAAAGCCAAACCCACCACGCGAAATTTACGATTTCCCTATAAATTTCACGCCGTTGTTCATCCATACGTATAATTTAATGCCGTCACGTGGGATGAAAAAAATATCACTTTCATTATTCCGTGTGTGTATTTACGTTTCCCGGCAATATTCAAATGAGGGTAGGCTATAAATTATTTTTTCTCCGTACATCTCGATGGAGGAGAATTTTTCGGTCCTCATTTGACGGAAAAACAAAATCACTCAACGGGAGGTACAAGAGTGCTTACCTTTTCGCAACATGAGAGAGAGAGAGAGATAGCGGAAAGAGAGGGATTAGCTAGAGGAACTTAAACTCCGAGGGCAGGAGGAAAGGAGTTTTTTTTAGCGAAAACATCCAACCGATACATAAACGCGAAAATCCCGCGCAACAACCCCGTGGCATGCAATCGTATGACCGACCGCTAATTAATCGCGTTAAAGGGGGGATGTCTCTCGAAACTCTAATTTGGAGCGTATATCTCGTGCGATATTAAGCCCAAGGATTCCCCTGCATTCCCAGTGATTCCAACTTGGGGGGGGGGGGGCTCTCGAGGGAGGAATGGAACAAACTTTTTCAAACTCACTTAGGACGCCTCAAATAACTTATCGCCACAATTAAGGGAAACTTTCCCTCTCCTTTCCTATTTCGCCCACCCCTCCCCCCACGTCCCCTCTCGTTCCCTCCCTCTCTCTCTCTCTCTCTCCGCCACGGAAGAAGCTCTTTCCACCCCCCTGCACCACCATTGCACCCCGTACCGCCTTTTATATATCCTCTCGTTGCTCCAACTTCTTCCGCTGATTTCTTTGCGAACTGACCCGCAGCGCTCCCGCTCCGCCCTTCGTGACCGAGCGCATTTCAGTTGGTAAAATTGGAGTTGCAACTCTACAACTCCTTTACAGGGCCTGATTTAATTTCCGTCCAATCCAGGGCTTCGCCCTCGACCATTGAACAGATAATAAGAGTTAGACGAGGACTGGGCTAAAGGCTATCACGAACGTCATGAGAAATTTTTTAACACACACGTGCCGACCGGGTTAGCCATAGTGGGTAGCGCGCTCGCCGGCTAACACAAAAGTCGCGGGTCGGAGTTCCGCCCGGGGCATGGGTGTTGTGTTTGTCAAATAGGTTTTTTTTGTGATTTGAAGGGGTAAGAAATTAACCGCAGCCGTCGAAGCACCCTAAAAAATCAAAAATAGTTACTACTACTTGATCATACGTTTTGGTCAACTTTGACGCTCTATGTCAGGAGTCGGCAACCTACGGCACGCGTGCCGCACTTGGCACGCCAACCAATTTCCAATGGCACGCATAAACTCCAAGTTTCACAGATCAATTTTATTTTTTTTCATTCTTTTAAAGTGTACCGTTTCATTTAATATGGCTTACAACTTTACGTTTTATTGTATATCAATATATATTAGTATATGAAATAAAATATGTTGTAGAACGAGTATATTGAACTTGATTTGTGTGAAAAATACATGCGTTGTTGGCACTCTGAATGATTCCAAGTCTTAAGTCGGCACACACTAGTTAGCAAAAGGTTGTGCCGACCCCTGCTCTATATATCATTGCTTGCGCTGAAGAAATCTTTTAGTATTGCAGATCCGCTGGCTGTTGAATGTCACTGAGATGCCGAGCGACAACGCCAGGCGAAGTCGCAAAATTCGTGGCAGGCAGGAGCGAGCTACGTCTTCTACAAAGTGTTACCCTAGAAACAGCCGCAAGGGGCGTGTTCCCCGGGGGGTGAGCCCCCCCCCCCCCCACCAAACATTCACATTCACTCCCAAGTGCAAATGTCAAGAGACACGTAAGCACTCAGAATGAAGCAACCCGCACGCAAGATATAATTGTAGAACATCATCCACAACATGGGGCACAATGTTAGATATCTCACTACAAACATGCATGAAAAAAACCGCAAATGCCCTCACAACATGCAAGGTCCAAACGGGAGTTCTTATCCTTCTAAATTATCAACACACGACACTTTCCCGCATCGTCGTCCATCATTGAGACACACATCCCCTTGAAAATTTCTGTACCATCCTGTGAGATTATTTTTACGGTATACCAATTTTCTCCTCGTCAATTGAAAAGCCAACCACATTATTCAACCCCCATGGACGGTTTGATGGCATTTCCTCGGAATTCCTCAATTCAAATAAATGGTTTCTTTTTTCATCGTCACTACCCAACAACGGCACCACTCCAAACTGTTCTTATTTGAAGCATGTCTCCAAGGAAGCCAACTTGTTCTTTTCTGTCGAATGACTTCACAGTAGAGATGGGCGATTCCGATGCGATTCACTCGGAAATCGATTATTTTAATACGATTCCCCGATTATTTTGAATCGATTATTGTGGTCCGATTATGATTCGATTCGTTTCCTTTCCGATTCGATTCGTTTACATTCCGATTCGATTACGATTCCGATTCAGTTAGGATTCCGATTCAGTTATGATTCCGATTCGGTTACAATTCCGCATTGGTTACGATTCCGATTTGGTCACGATTACGATTCGGTCACGATTTCGATTCGGTAACGATTCCGATTCGAATCGATTTAGAGGATCCGATTTTTCGAGAGAATCGATTCACACAATACGATTCGAATCGATTCATTCCTTGAAATCGCCCATCTCTACTTCACAGTGCAACTTTTGGCTATTCCCGACTTCAAATATCTTTGGGGCTCACGGGAATTAGAGAGCTGAACAGCACGTGATCTCAGAGAATGATGTGAATGGGCGAAGCGTAGCCTCGGAAATTTTCAAAAGAGTCCCCTTCATGGGCCGAAAATGGTTCATGTCGCCCAACGCCCCCAATTAGAGATGGGCGACTTCGAGGAATTCATCGATTCGAATCGCATTATGTGAATCGATTCACTAAAAAATCGAATCATCTAAATCGATTCGAATTACATCTTGTGAATCGATTCTAATCCTAATCGTAACTGAATCGAATCTGAATCGAAATCGTAACTTAATGGGAATCGTAATTGAATTGGAAACGTAATTGAATCGGAATCGTAACTGAATCGGAATCGTAACTGAATCGGAATCGTAAAAGAATTGAATCGGAAAGGAAACGAATCGAATCAGAATAGGATCACAATAATCGGTTCAAAATAATCGATTTCCGAGTGAATCGAATCGGAATCGCCCATATCTACCCCCAATACATGCAACAAAATGAACCGAATTCAGTAACCTTTGACATATTCGCAGAGACTTGATCTGGGATACACAATGATAATGCCATTGCAGGGCGGCTACTGTCTGTTTCCATCGACTTGTCGTTTTATCCTGAGGTTGGATCATTGTTTCGTTCTGTAGACTTGATAGAATTTCGAGAAGAATGAGAGTTAGTTGCTTCACATCGCCCATGAAATTTCGAATTAAAATTGTTACCCGAAAATTTCTCGGATAAAACAGAAAGCATCTTTTAAAGGTTTTCTATTCCCGTGGACGTTTTTCTCACTCTCCCACACTTGAGATGAACGCTGGTTAACAAGTTTTCGGTTGTCTACCAAAACTGAACACAATCTTCCAAAAGTGACTATATTTGGACAAATGTTATATTTCTACTTTCCCCAAATGTATTTTCATTTTGTGTTAGTATTCTTTTTATGTGTATATGCTGCCCATTGTAACTGAAATCACAAGCCTCTTTCCACTATCTTTACGTCAGCTCGTCCATAGCGTGGCTCTGATGAAGCTAAATAAATTTAGCGAAATATCGAGAAAGAGATATACCTATTGACGCCGTCAATCACTGACAATCCTGAAAACAGTGTATTCTTAGAGACGTAGTCAGTACTCACTGATTTCTCTTTCTGACGTAAAAATGACCCCGAAAAAATTAACCCTGAAACATATAAAATTAACATACCGACCATATGCACAGTTATGTAGGCTAATACTATATTCTTGGGTAAAAAAAACTTTATATTATTAATTTGCTGAATGACATTCAGGATTATCTTTACATTCATTCATTGATCGGCGTATTGAATGATCATAAGCTGCATATTTAATGTGTTCCATGCGCAATTAGTTATCGAGATCAGTTTGAAATACAGCCACCAAAATTAAGATCATTATTAAACACCAAGTTTACTAATACTGTACTAAATTGTTTATAATAATGATCATTATTTTAATGTGACAACAGTACTTTTGAGATTTGTATTACTACAATCAAATTAATATTAAGAATTTTTATGCTTTTGTCGCTATCTTTAAAAGCGTATTGCCTCAACTGCTAAGAACTTTAATTCATTTCACAAAGACTCCAACATGCATGCAATAATCTATGGAATTTCAGGAGCAAGGGAGTTATAGCAGTCAAGCTAAGCATGCTGAATAGTTCAGGCAGTTATCGGGATGGTAGATGAGGCAGGCTTAAAATTTTCTCTTGTGTGAGATAGAAGTTCTAGCTCTCAACCAGGCAAGGAGAAACGAGGTGAATATGAGGGTAGTTGTGAACTAATCGTGAAATACTGCAATAGTTTCGCTGAAATATTCGTAATGAAAGCCAAAATCTATGCTAATTTCTCTCGGTAAATTGAACAGAATGTTAAATACGTGAAGTGTTGTGCAACCCAGGAAATACATCGCAATTAAAGACACTTAGACAGGGGTAAAGACCATACCATTTTATGAAACGGAGGCAAACCGATAATAAATAACATGTTCCCTACCTTAAACATTATAACCTCGAATCCCACTCTCCCTAGCTGTTAAATAAACTAAATCCTCCAAAGAAATATCTACTTTTGAAAGTTAGAAACTGTCGACAAGTCTTTAAATGGCGCTATTGTAACGGTCCAGTCAAACGCGCGGAATATTTAAAATTTCACCAACAGCAAACGGAAGAAAATAAATTTAAACAAAATAAAAGAAATAAATTAAATTTCATTTGACAAAAACTTAATAAATAAAAATTAAAAAAAAATAAACTCAATAAATAATAGTTCAATGAAAAATAAACTCAATAAACTCAAAATTTAAAAATATATAGACATAATAAATTAATATTTAAACAGGAAAAACGCCAAAAATCATATTTTAATCAAAAAGAAAGGTAAGAAATATATTTAAACAAAAATAAACGAAGTAGATCCAAATTAATTCAAACCCCCGCAATAAACGAAAAAGTCAAAATCTAAACAAAAATAAAGGGAAGAATTAATATGTATACAACATTAGACGCAAGAAATGAAAATTTAAACAACAGTGGACGCAAGAATTTAAAAATTAAACAACAATAAATGGAAGAAATCGTAAAAAAATAGAAGGTTGAGGAAGGAAGGACGATAATGGGAATATAGTATCAATTGGTGTCAATATCGGAATTATTGGGGAGAGAAACGTGAGGTAATGAAGACGAGAGAGAGGAGCGAGAGAGAAGGGGCCTGTGGGGGGGGGGGGGGGGGGGGGGGAGGGGGAGAGGGGGAGGGGGGGGCCGCGCGTTGGACTATACC
>WURS02072423.1:0-10395 GCA_011762765.2 Rhinocypha anisoptera | reverse complement strand
TGGCGACCACGCCTCTCATTGGCCCACGCACGAACGCGAAAGCACGCGAAACAGGGGTCGCACCGGAATAAAAAAGCAGCGTCAGTCGGATCCGATAGAAGTATTAAATTCACCCGAGACGGTTTCTTACTTTCTTTTATTAAATTCATTCAATCGTAGACTTTTCACCAGATGTAGGCACAGTGATTAACACGTTTTTACCACTATCACTAATCGTCGAAGTTTTGTGAAAAATGGATGATTAACATCTATAAACTCAATAAGATTCACGATTTCGGGCGTAACTTTGTGTAATTTTTCCATGATGAGATATAGAATGAACTAACCTTTGTAAATTCCACTTAAACTTTATCATGCGACCATGGTTTCTACACTTTTTATCATCATCATGACCTGATGATGATACAAAGTGTCGAAACCATGGCCATATAATAAATTTTAAGTGGAATTTACAAAGGTTAGATCATTCTATATCCCACCCATAAACTCCGCGAACGAACGTGTTAGTTATCACCGAAAATTCTCTTTTATAGATAACTTTTACCTGTATCTCCGCGGGTACAATTCTTTACCCAAACAGTATTCCTCCACCTAACTCCAAACTCTTCCTTTGTCTGCCACAGTATTACAACTAATATCATCACTTTCATATTCTTTCATGCCGAAGAAATTTCATTCACATTCTCAGGTTCATCAAAAACTTACTCTACCCAACACACTTCTTTGTCCCTCTGATTATCTCTGGGCATGAAATTTGGAGTATAACTACGAGTAAGATAAAACAAAAGTTATTTTTCATCACAATGGATACCCCAACTTGACTCTAGTATTCTCCAGTATATCATTTTAACAATAACGGCAAAAAATTGCATCCTTTCCATTTCAGTACCTCACAATCCTTACATGCATAAGGTTCCTATCTGTTTCTCATGGTTGATATTTTCTAACTTTTCTACGCATATAGTTTTCTAACGGCTCTTGTTACATTTCAAACTATTTCGGTCTTCCGCTATGTCTTCTCCTTCGTTCCAATTACCTAGACTGCCCCATGTTATATTGTCTGGCTGGATGAGGAGACCTGACTTCCTCCAGCTGTGGTCTGTGTCATTTCCCTGTCGGGAAGAACACTGGTCTCTTTGGCCTGTGTCCATTATTTGACAGGATTCAATATATTGTGTGTTCATCATGAAAATCATTGAAATAGTAAATGAGGTGATATGTTTTTTTTCCTTTTCTATAGACTTTCAAAAGTGTCTCCACGATTTAAATCACAGAACTAAAATTTATACACTGAGTATACTAACACACTTCCAGGAGCTCCTACATTTATTTCTGGCATGATGGCAATGCCAGAAATATTCAGAAAGTCATCACTCCAGCCACGACATTTCTAAGCGTCATGGGACCACACGAGACGAGCCAAGGCATTTTCGTAAATCATGGGTTGGGACGTATCCCATGTACGGTAAATTAACTTTCATAACGAAAAATTGGATCAATATATTTAGCTAAAATTCCATAACTTGTTTTTGAAAGCAACTGAATATCGGAAAAATAGTATTCGGTCATTTAAAAGATATGTGGGTGGCTTGATAAATGATTATTGCTTAGACCTTATTATCGCCTGCGAGATCAGTCTAATTGAGCACATAATGTAATGGAATCGTCTCTGTGTTCTACATTATTCCATTATTGCAGACTCTCCTTGTATTATTCTTTGACAAAAAATTTCAATTTCTAGCATATATTGCAATTTCAATATAATCAGCCTTTAATGACATATTTTTAAATTTTATTTTACATATTATTTTAATGACACAAATTTACAAAAACCTGGAAATTAAGAAAAATGGGACGGTATCATAAAATTTCTTCAAAGCCAAAACTCAATTTACGTTAAACTAAAAATTACATGGAAAAATAAACATTTTTGTCGAGTATTTCAAAATCCGGAACGGTCTAATCTGTAAGTAATCAAAGTAAAGCTGGAACAAATCAAATTTTGACAAATTTACGAAATTTCGGATGGGAAGAATCCAAAATGAGTTTTTAATTCTCTACCTTATAAATTTACAAACAAAATGCTTATCAACTCATCGCTGAAAGACTAGTTGTGTTTATAATCACTAAATACACAGTAATGGTGATAACAATCTTAATAACATCGCGGAGATGTATTGTAAAATGTTACTTAAACTATGTTCAGAGAGTAATGGATTTGTACTGCTATCGCAGTTTAGTCCTCTTATATGTTTAGTTTCGGTATTCGTCGATGTTAGTAGGAATTAACCAGACAATATTTTAAGAAATGAGTCGTCTTGAGCAGTTAGGTTATATTGCAGGATAGAATATGATCATCATACATTCATTTCGTTCGGTCCCATTCGTATATTATCCGAACCAAAGTCATGGAATTTGTTGATTCAAGGAAATACGTCCAACCAGTGCCACAGAAACAAACCGGGCACTTGGAAATCCTGTCATAATTGAGTTCACAGCTTATAGATATAGTGTAACAAGTGGTGTTCTGGGGGTTTCACATTAATCCCTTAATGCTTGTTTTTCCTCTCCACTATCTCGCGTAATAGTGACTGCGAATTTCCCATCTTTCAAGGTCTAATGCGATGAGTAATGGTTATATAAATAGAAAACAATTGTCGCTCACATAGGTACTGCTTTCAATGGTAAGCTTTCTTTCGCGTAAGCCGTGTAAGTTTTCCCAATTGTCCATTCTTGCCTTTCTGTAAAATATTACGAACGGATATACTAAAACTCGACTTTTTTATCAAGTAAAATAAAAATTATTAACTAAAATAATTTCCTAGTATTTCATATTTAAAGAGAATTATCTATAACTCGTCACATTTTATTATTCTGTTACACAACCTAGGTTCCACTCATTATGGACATCATGACAGTTTGCGATTGTCGTGCTTCTGTTTATTTAACACGGACACTTCATTATAATGATGATTTATGTCAATATTATTGCCCTTAAATTTTGGCAGAATTTTATGAAAATTCAGTCATTTCATAATTATAAATGAAACTATTGTCGTAGCACCGCTTGATCGGCTGTCGGCGATACGGGGGAGCGGGACCTATCTTAAGCGATAGCTTGCCAACAAACCGAGGCTTGCATCACTTCCTGGTTTCAAGAGGGGGCACTGAGAGGGCGGACAAGTTTCAGCTTCTTGTGTTTTTTGATGTAAAATAGAATCCGCCATTTGTACTCTATACCAGTTGCCCAAAACAATGTATTTAATAGTCTTAAGTTCCCTGTTGAATTCCAGTGGCTGTAAGGGTAAGGATCCAGCCTATGACTGAGAGATTGAAATGCCGCCGCTTTATGGGACTGGTAGGGTGCGCTGAGTCACTCGGAATGACCGCGTCATTATAGCGCTTTTTCCTGTAGACATCGAAACTATGAATACCGATGATTATAGATATCCGTAAATCTAAAAAGTTCAAGAGTCCTCCAGTGTCTTTTTCCAATTTAAAATTGATGCGTACGTATTATCTATTTAACAAGTTTAAAAAAACATTCCAGATGTCGATCGCTCCCGGACCAGAAGCAGATCATATCATTCACATGCCTATACCAATATGTAACATGCTATAAAAGGTGATGCCCGAAATCAAACAAGTTGGATTCAAAATCAGCCGTAAAAATCTCAGCCAGCTACAGGGAAAGAGGAGAGCCCATAGCCAAGACTTCCGTCTGAAGATAATCATGAATTCCCACTATATCTCGCCGAAATCGGTTACTTTGATAAAACAATTACTTAAGAAAAGTGGAAATATAATTAAGTTTCTGAAACGAACGCCATAGCATTATAGAGCATTCAAGTATCAAATGAATATGGATGTGTCATCGTTCAGTTTTATGTGAGGTTTTAAAACACCCCAAGCCGGAGAAGAAGAACGTCCGTAATTTTCTCTCAAAATCCCGTCGCGATGGAAGGAGGCTATCGAGACGACCGTGAAAGGCCACCGTCCACGCTTCAAGGCGGAGGGATGAGAGGGAATATGCAGCACTCGTGTATCCCATCCACTCCCCCCAGAGGGCGTGAAAACGTTCTTCGCATACGAGCGTGACTTTTTTTAATTGTGACGAATCTCAGTCTAAGCCCTCGGCGGGAATGACCCCGGACTCCGCCGAGACGAATGACTGCCGTGGCGGTGGGCGATAATCGTTTCCCTTTCGCCCGAAACTTGGAATGGGGCCATTTATTCCCACGTATCGTCGCTAACAAGCTCTTGGACCCCCGCCACGAGTGAAAGCCGGCAAGCTGGGTACAAAAGGCGAGGTATTCATTGGCATCGTGCGAAGGCGGGTATGTTATCGTAAGAACTCTACGACTGTTGAAACTGGGCAATGAATAGGAAAAATAAACACTGACAAGTCGCGTGACTACTCTTCGCGCGAAGAGGAACGCCCAGAAATCAAAAACACGGGAAACACGTGCTGCTCGACTTCATTCGCCGAATGATGCACGAAAACATTGCCGTCAGAGGTCTTCAGTCAGAGTGTAACCTGCGTGATATAAAAAGAAAATTATTCTACAAGATCGTTGTATCACAAGTCGCCGTCTTAAAACCCGCAGCTTATTCTGGAATATCCGCGCCCTTTCCAAAATAGTAACACCCCATTTTCCGGCCCAAGAGACGCATTTTTTCACTCGCAAAATTGATCTGAATTCGGTCCGGATTAATACTTCTCAACAACAGTTGTAACCCAACACGAATCAAAATAATTGCATTGTAAGAAAGAAAATAATTCCTTTATCTTTTATTTTACCTATTCTGCGATGAATAAACTCTGATGTAGTGCTAGTTTTGGGCCGGCTGCTTCCACTCTCCTCCGTGTCCATCGGTTTCCATTCCCTCTAACACGGGCGGGAGAAATTAAAAGTAGGTATTCTTTATGGCATAATACAGTGGTAGTTTATTCCGATGAAAATGTAGACCTCCTGTTGAATAAACTACTGCTGTGTCATTTTATAATGAACAGATTCCATATATGAGGTGCATTCAAGTTATAAGACTTCCGATTTTTTTCTAACTAATTATTCACCTTAAAAACAATTAAACTTATGTTATTTCTATAATTAATCTCCATGCAGCCGTACACATTTTTTGCAACGTCGATTCCATGATTCTAAGGTGAAGGCTTCTTTAGGAGTCTGTTTTGACCACTGGAAAATCACTGTCACGCTGTCGGCGTGCGAGGCCGATATTGTTTTGGTTCGTTGTCACATGATGTTCTGCCTTCTTTGAACTGTCGCACCCATGAACGCACTTTCGACAATTCCATGACTCCAACACCACATGTCTCCTTCAACTGGCGATGAATTTAAATCGGTGTCACACCACGAATGATTACACGCTGGTCATGTAAGGAAAACTTCGCCATTATAACAATCGAAAACAGTTCTCATTCTCGCGGCTTCCGCTAGAGGTTCTTTCTGTCGTACAGTGCTGCAATGTCTGTCACGTATTGACTAAGGGTGCCCGCTCATTTTAAAACAAACTGAATGTTTCTATCTGTTTCCAGTACGGAGAAACAAATTGGAGGCCTTACAGCTTTAATGCACCTCGTAATTACTCGCGAGACAAAGAATTCTTAATGGTATTCCCCCAGGATACATTCACTGGGAATGACATTTTACTCATCTTTGACTCTCAAATTCTCGGGACAGAAAGTGTTATTCCCTCCGTCAGGGAGTACCCTGGGGGGTTATTCTCGCCTCATTGAGGGAGGTGCCACGCCTTCTCCGCTAATTACGATTGATCCTGAAAATCTAGACATTCAATAGGTTGACAAAAAGAGAAAAATCGAAGGAATAAATCGAAGTTATCTACATTTGAGCCAACAAATTTAGTTCACAAACATATTATTTCGTATATTATTAGTGGTATCGATCGAGTATTCTCGGGAACTCCACTGTGTGGGGGGCTCCATTTAGCTGCCAACATTTCGAGGCAAGACGAAGACATCTGTTCGTCATCAGGGCTCCTCACGGATGGCGAGGCAAGGGAAGGGAAATCCCGTGAAGAATTTAGCCAACTTATTCTCCGGGAAAACGCCATATATTTTTTCGTTAGTAATGCATTATTATTTGTTATAAACGTGCCATCATAGGTGCCGATGAGCAAGGTATACATCCTGCCAACATTCATAGGCCATAACCCGTTTTTTTGGTTTTAACGTCAAGTCAGTCAGGTGCCAACTGTCAGGGTCCCCTTCCGACGTGCACCTCGATGATTCTGAAATGGTCTCAAGCCTGTCGACTCCGAGAGTGGACGCAATACTCACACAAAATCGGCTGCCTTCATAAATCGAAGCACCAGGTCCCTGATACTCATTTTCATTACAAATTTTTGACACTTTGTATCTCTGTCTTAGTAAGTTTTCGCAGAATTTCATGCATGTGTCGGTGTTTTTCTGCAGTGGGTTTTTTCGTCAAGGGTATCAAGCATATCAAAGGTCAAGGTATGAAAAAATCAATTAGGTAATCTTTATTGAGTTTTTTTCCCGACAGTCGATTTATTCTGTGTTATTCATCTACACTTAAATCATTTGTAACTTGTTGTAATTTAAAATTTTTCCACTGATTTTGAAAATCTATGCATTTGATTTCTGAATCGGGTTTTAGTGCTATAAGAAGGAAATCTTTGTAGCCTCACAATCTTGCATCAATTATTTCAGTCAACTCAATTACCGCTCCAAAATAATCCCCTCACATTCGAAGAGAAAGCACGTAGAGAATCGTCTACATCTAAGAAATACTCTAGAAGCACCCCGCAAGGATATTTGTCAGGGAGTGAGCCAACACCAGACATGCTCTCACCCATGCTAATGTTAAAAATTATTCATACAGAAGGAAACTACTCGCAAAGTTTCATCTCAATTTGATCGGTGGGTTCAACAAAATGGGGAAGCTAAGTGTTGGAAGCGAGTCGAGAGAAAGGTCGCCTGTTTCTTCTTCATTATGAGTGCCATCACGGTCCAGACGCGACGGCAGTCTGCTCACGGTGGTCTCCTATTCCCCCTCCCTCTCTCTCTCTAAATAAATAAAAACTTCACCCCACCAGACTCGTGTCCCCCATGATGTCACTCCGTACTCGTAACGTCCTCCTAAATTATTTTCCAAGGAACCTTGAAATCGCTCGATCATTGAAGTCCCACAGATCGAGATGCTGAATGTGTTAACGTCGGTTTTTCAGACGCGCCGCATCTCTTTTGAATTTTTATCCGAGTCAGGAGACTCCCGTACTCTCGTAACTTAAAACCAGCCAAAGTCATAGGGAATACCTCCAATTCCCGACGTCTTCTTGCGCGGTGAAGGTGGCAGGCTCCTTGGTATCGTGGCTAGGAGCCACAGTCATTTTTATGACTCCAGGCTGTCCCTTAAAGTGCTGGCGTTTTCTGATGTTCGCTTTTCTTTTTGGGTGAGCCCTCTTAATCTTCGATGCACCATCCACCCAAACTGAAGAACCGGTGTGGGTGGTGAGGAACTGGGAACACCAGTAATAGAAAGGGAAGAGATAATCTAGGAAATATGTTTAAAAAATTAGCTATTTCCACTATTAAACTACTCTATTCCGACATGTTTCGATGCAATACGCCATATCAAGTGAGTTCAAGGTCATACATTTAACTATATATAAGGGAACAAGGTGGGTGGTGGTCAAGGGGGCTATTGTGGTGGGTCACGTGGTGTTGGGAAGAGGCGTGGAGCGGGGCTCACTCCCAATTCGACGTGTTGAGGTGAGTGAAGCGGTGTTGGGAAGAGGAAATGTTTTGCCCAATTAATAACACGGCGGGTTCACGTCAGAGAATAATAATATTTTCACCCCTCGCCCATAAATCTCCGATCGGTCGTAATTGCCACTCCGATTCGATTCCTTGCGAACGGAGAAAAAAGAAAACGGTGTGGTTTTATTTATGGCGTTCACGCTCGACTGGTCCAAGTTCATGGCCGCGAGCGACGCTAAGCCGAAAGGAGCCAGTCGGTTTAGACTCTAGAGGGGTAGCGCCCTCACCGGCTAAACTAAAAGGTCAAGGGTTTGAATTCCGCCTAGGGCATAGGCTAGGGCTCCGCCTAGGTTGCGTTTGTCCAATTTATTCGAATTTTTTCTATGATCTAAAGAGGTGCTAAAAATTTAAACCTGCTGACGTACCCTATGAGCAAAAATACTACCATCATTATTGCCAAAAAGGACTTAGCCATAAATTATGCCGAAGTTGAAATTAAGTTGCAAGACATTAAGGAACGAGGTGGAAGAGTATTCGCGGATGAAGTCGACCAAAAGTCGTGTGGTCACGAAGTTTAAACATGGCCCCGAACGACGGGAGGTAATTTCGGAAAAAACTGTTTTTTCGAACAACCATAGACATTTCTCGAACAGAAATGTGCCTTCTTACCCCACTGTGCACCTGATTAAAATTACGTGACTACGTAGCAGCACACCAAAAAGTTCTCGAGAAAATGCGAAGAGAGAACGGATGACTTGTACGAGTGACTCTTTACTGAGCCCTGAGGAAGCACCATTTGCTACCCGCTCGTTGTGGTGCTCTGGTTGTGGTGGATGGATCGAAGGACTTACACGTTTCAAAGGAAGCCGCATCTCAATTGCCGGATTCATCACCCAAACGATCCGATCTATCTTTTCGTACGAACAAAATAGCATTGTAAATATTTTTTTCATCCTACATCAACAAGGATACACTGCTATCCACTTGTCGCTGTACGGCAGGGGGTTAGAGCGACAAGTTTTGTAAGATAATCCTCCCAAGGACGCTTAGGTTTTAGAAGAAGTGTCACATGTCTCTTTTTGGGTGTTTTTTTACGCATTACTCGCGAGAAAAAGAATCCTTAAATCTGTTAGTTTGAGCTTAAATCTTAGTTCGTGAATGTGGTTGGAACGCCCTTCTTAGGTATGACTACGAATAGATGACTGAACTTCACTATCAAATTGAGTGGTTCTAAATTTTTAAACAATATTTATCCACATTTAACTCTTCGCTCTAATGAATCCCAACCATAGATGTAACGCGCTTGGTCATATCATAGCAACTTTTAGCGAATCGTGCTTCCCTCTCTGGACCTTCTCGATTTAATGAATGAGGATCTTTTCAGGTGGATCCCATACACCGCACGCGTATTGGGTCTCAAGAGAAATTGATAGCAATTATCTTTCGCCATTAAATCACTCCTGACAACAATGCGCCTGATGTTGCATATGGTTTTATTTGCCTGCCCACAAATTTTTCGTATACTGGGACCACATGGCAGATTGTTAGCAATAGCTAAGCCTATACACTTGAACGAACAACACAACTCAATTGTTGATTACCACTGAGTAGATACTGGTGGCCACAAATTGGTTCTCATTCTTTGGATAAATGAATGATGGTGCGTTTGTTATAATTAATATATCACTTTCACTCATTACTCCATTTAAAGATATTGATCGTCATATCACAATATCTGGAAAAACGATACTGTTTTGTATCTATCAACTGGATGAAGAACTTGGACCATTAAAAACATCCCCCATGGTTTAAATCTAAGGCGTGATCGTTTTATTATAATTTTGAGCCCCACTTCCATGCATTCTTTCCATGACCACAACAATTCGTAATACTATTATTAATTTTTACAGATAGCGCCATGTAAACTCCAGAAGTGTGTGCAAATCAACCGTTTTAATTCAAATAAGGAACTACCTTAAATTTCGACAAAGATATGTTACTTCTGATAATATCCCTTCTAAAAGTGTAAACAATAGGGCATATACATCTACCCAAAACTTCAGCTGATGACGCCTGTATCCAACAATATGTTTAGGCATTTTGCAACCCTAAAATTCTCATGTTTATGGATATAAAAAAAAACATGACAAACGCGATAAGAGATCAGAATAAGGCCGGCACTCACAAATAACTTTCACGGAGCATTTCGAATTTCAATGATTTAATTCCCTTATCCGGAATATCTAAATATATTTTTTGCTATCTTTGTCAGAGGTTAAACCAATGAAATTAAATAGAAGAGCCAAAATGCCATTTCTCGTTAGATTCCTGATCCATCATCAATGTTTTTAAAATGATCTTCATGCTATTGTAAAACACTTTGGAGTTCCGGAGATTGTTCAAGGACGTTTAAACGTATTCATATTCATTAGGTCACTGTAATATCTGATTATAAATTTGATCTTAAAATTAAATCTGAGGAGTACAATCACTGCCACGCCGGGGGGGGGGGGGGGGGGGGGCCCGCAGCAAAAAATTTTCAAAACCCAGTTGTAATTCGCCAGGAGTGGGGAAGACCCCCTCTTGACCCCCCCTCACCTCGAACTCTCCCGTATGCCTGCTCGTTCTCGAAA
>WURS02072412.1:0-10395 GCA_011762765.2 Rhinocypha anisoptera | reverse complement strand
CCCAGAACTGTCTAGTCCCATCTCCGATCGGTTTCCAGTACGAAAGACCAATACCAGCGCGACCCTCCTCCTCCTCCTACGCAGACTCCATCCTCTCCTTCCGAACGTCCGAGAAAGTCCCTGCTCAAAACTCGTCAATCACTCGGACAAAGAAATAAAAGGGAGGTAACTGCCCTCGCAGAGAGAGCGAGAGAAACAGACAGACAGGGACAGACAGACGGAGAGCGAGGGAGAGAGAGAGAGAGGAGAGAGCTCGCCGCCATCTACACGTGTCAAAGTGTTCGAGCGAGGAGAGGGAAAAGAAGAAGTCCCTCTCCTTCCGTTTGTCAAAACTTGAGAGAGAAGTTTTTCACTCGGATGTTTCAGTCGCCGTAAAGAGAACTCGTCGTCCCTTGGACGGTTGTGATCCGAGGGCAATTTCTAAAAACTCGATTCGCTCCCCCCGAGGCGGATGACGTCAGCGTATGACAGCGCGTTTGATCGACACGTTTGTCGTTATTTGATGGAACATGGAGGGGACCTCGACAAAAAAATGAGCAGAACTTTTTTGTGCCGTTACTTGTTTACCCCATGGTATGACCCAGAATTTTTGCTTCTTTTGGTTAAAAACCATATAAAAACTTCTTTACAAATCCGGAGCTATGTCTACTGCTAGAATGCGATTCCATCAAGACTTTCACAGAAGGGAAAATGGAATGGAAGGTTCCGCGTGGGGTAAATGCAAATGGGCAATTGAAAGGGGCAGCAGAAAGAAAAACTAACAATGGTCAGGAGAATTGGTAATATACAGGGGAAGATAAAGGGCTTAAGTCAGCCAATCTTCGGATTTAAAGTCTATTGAAATGGATGGATATGGTTCGATTTGTCTTAGATACATATATCATTTGATGATGAAGGGTAATCTACCGGTTAAGGTAGGTTTTTGATGAGCAATAGCTTAGGTTGGCCGCATAACCTCCCCCCTATCAATCTGTCCAAAATCCCTATTCTCTTTCTACCCCACTTATCCAACATTTTACCCTCTATTACAACCTTAAATAAACCATTGCCTCTTGGTACTCCTTCCATCCACATTTCCTGTATTTTTTGGATCTCTCGCAGCAAACGCCTGTCCTCCCCTACCACTCTCAAAACTTCTTCATTTGTTTTCCTCTCTGTCCACTTCACCTTATCAATCCGTCGCCAATCCCACATCAAAAAAGTCTCCAATCTATGCTCATCCTCTTTCTTAGTAGACAAATTTCGGATCCATATAATGCTACGCTCCATATTAAGGTTTTCATTAATATTTTCTTCAAAAATCTATTTATCCACGCTTATCATTTAGCTATCTAAGATAATACTTCTTATGGCTAAAATATATGTTGGTAAAAGGTGTCACCATTTTCGATCATTTTCAATGCTTAAAATTTGTATGCCAAGTGGAAAAAAAATGTTATTCACCTAAATTTTAAAATATTTCGATAAAATACAATTTTCAATCAACATTCATTTATTCACACATTTGTGAATTTCATCCACTTAAAAGTCTTCGATAAATGGGGGAATACGGTTGAGCTGTTAAAATAACTTTTGCAAAAAATCACAGTTTTTTTACATAGTATTTCGGCATATCACTTGGGGGATAATTTATGTAATCCAGAATAATCTCGACGCAGATTTAATTTTCAGCTTTCAAAGTAGCTATCGTCATTATTTGTTCATCTGAATTGAATGTAAACTCAATTTGACTTTTTTTATTCACCTTCGTCCATTTTCATTTATAACTAGTAAAAAGTGAAGGCAACAACATGTAATCCTCTTTTAAGAATCAAGGTCCAAAAAAGAACACCCTAGGGACCAAAATGAAAGTCTCTCAGAGCAATAACTCCTCATTCAAGTGCTGAAGCTCGCATTCTCCTAGAACCTCATCCAGCCCTCGGCCCTTTCTCTTAACTAAAAGCTTTTAAGCGGTTTTACAGCCGCTACACTCCCTTAGAGGTCTATTGATTTTTCCTAAAAGAATGTCTCTTACGAGATTCGTGACTCAAGTTTTTCTTCTTATTGCAAAAATAAATGTAGCTCTTCAATATGTGCGCCTAAACACTTTGTGCTTCGTCCACAGTCCTGTATTAACTTTTGGCGAAACAAGAACTTCGTAGAAATCAATTAAAATAAATCTCACGAGAATAATAATTCCCAATTACCTTTGCGTAGAGATTGAAAAAATTAGGATAAATCTCTTGAATTTAATGGGCTATTTTTCTGCATTAAATCTTAGATACTCGTAATCTGGTTGCATACTTATAGGATATGGAAATATTACTTTGCGAAATCCACAGAAATAATTATTATTCTGTCATCATTTTTTACCACCCAGTAAAATTCTCGGGACTGCTGATTCCACTGAGTAATTCCCTGATTATGTTACCCTAAAGTGAAACGTGTTGATTTTATAAATTTTATTTCCGTGGATTTTTTCAAGTACTCTCTCCATGTCCTGCAATGGAATTCCACAAGGTATCATCCGCCATCATCTCTTTCATTGAAACCTTTTGTCTGAATTTCTTCGCATAAGGAATTGGTTACTTTTTAGAACAATATAACACATCAATATGGAGTTTACAACCAATGTACCTTAAAATCAAAAATGTATGGAAAACGGAAATGAAACACCTTAAAATTGATCATTTCTTCAGAGTAAAATTTACTTAGAGAAAGAAAAATACGCGTGTTAAATCATGGATTCAATTCACATGAACAATTAATTAGATTTTTTCGACATATTTTCAGTTTTTATAGTGAAAAACAATTAATTTCCACCACATTCATATTAAATGAAATGAGAAGAAGATCAAGAAATGGGCAACTTTTTCAACTTCCAAGCGTGCCCTTCATCTCTGAATCACTTAATATTTCAACTATTTGTGTTCTTCATTCTTCGAAACACTCCAGGAATTCCCCGTTGCTTATCTCCTCGACAACCTCAATGCCTGCCATATCCCTTTCGCTTCTGTGGCCTCGAATTCCTCACCAAATTCCCTAGATTCCTTCGACGCATTTAATAAACACTTAATGGGCTTTTTAATCATTTTAACGAGCTTAGTCTTCTCCGTGAAGAACTACACATAACGGAGCACTTCATATCGCTAGCCTTCTTTCAAGGTTCCTTTATAATTGAAATTGAATACAGAAGGGGTTATTTATTTTTTTTTATTTCCAGTCAAACACCTTTCTGATAACAGTTTATCTGACTCACTATTAATCTATATTTAATCAAGACGAGTTTCAATTTTCTACAATTTTGGCCGTGGTTTAGGCTATAATAAAAATTCTAACTCTAACTAACTGTTTTAATGATGCTTAGATATCGGTAAAGGAACGTAGTTATTAATTGAATACATGCATGAAAAACGGAGGAAAAGTTCAACCAACAAGTAACTTTAAATTTTGAATAACATGGAGCGCAAGAAACCTTTATCAAATATGAAATAGTTGAATGGGAAGGAAGAAAATAAGAGGTTAGCGTCGGCAAAGACATTTGAGGAATATTGTATAGAGAGACGAGTGTGAGAGAAGATGCTGGGGGTCATAGAAAGAGAAAAGAGTGGATGAGACACTTAGGAAAAGCGTGGACGCTGATGAGGGATATATCTACATGAAGGCGACCGGGATTTCCGATAAAAAAGAAAAGAAAAACTCGGATTCCACGGGCTAAAAATAAAATCAAAGAGCAGAGACAATACGGAAGGAAATTCGAGGACCGGAGTATGACACGTCACAAGTTCCGACGAAGGACAGACGGTCACTGAGCGAGACCCTCGCAACCTCAGGACAAAAGAAACGAAAGCTGACACGTGGTATGTTTAAAATATATAACATTGATATCTGAGAACCGAACATAACTATAACGGTATAGAAATTATTTCAAGAGTAACGCATAAGTGCCACCGTCGTATATAAGACGTATGTTGCTGGACATGCTTTTACTTTATAATGAACGGTCAATTAATATTGTGTAAACTGTATATGAATTCATACGAAGGGCACTGCAACAGCTGAAGTCGAGGTGAGTGAAGGAAACGGGAGTAACCGCATTATTTTAGGTTATTTCATCTGTTATAAGGTATTCACAGATAAGTTTTTCATTGGGGTTTATAAACCTATAGATTAATTAGAATCAATGATTTAAAAAATGTAAATACACAAAAATAAAGATTTACTTCGAATTATTAACTCCTCAACACTGACGCTGCATAGGGTAAATATCATTGGGGAAAGGTTATGTCTATTTCGTTAAATAAATTAATTTCCAAAAATCAAGCACCAAAATCTCTGTATGGACTTCAATGTTTGATAATATTTTCATGAATCTAAAATGCCCCAAAAAATAATAGGATTTATATATTGCATACGATGTAATGGCAACCATTCAATAATTGAATGCAATTGATAACAATTAACGTTTACACAACCATAAATGTGATGTTTTATTTAACGTAGCATATATTTCTCATACTTCAGCATGAATATTTTTAGAAAAATTTAAAAGGTTAATATTTTTAATCCATTTTCTCACGAGCAGGTGGTCAACAAAAGGTGGATATTATTAAAATCCTAAAACGACAGATAAATCTTTGTGCTAACTTCCATACACACATATTTATTACATTTATCAATCCTTTGTTCTTCCTTGAATGGACTCATTTAGTTATTTCTAGGTTCTCATATCTTACACATATTAAGTTAACTATTGTGCCTTAAATGAAGACAATTAATATTAGTAATAAAAAAAAATTATGTCGCACGTCAATACTCTTTCAAATTATACAGAGGAGGAACGTCTAATATATACAACTTCCAGATATTTAGAAATTACTTTTTGTTATGTGTTGAAAGATTAAATTTATCCCTGAATTATTTGAATAATTTAAAGTAACCATAAATCCTTAAGTTCACCATTAATATCATCATTACCTAATAATAATAATTATATTGTCAAATATTAAAGAAGTTTCATAAGATTAATTATATTGTGTATAATATAAAGTTTTTGATAAAATTTACAAGACCTTGAAATAATTTTATGCTTTTTTATTAAAATTAAATGAATAGTGAATATATTATTAATTGATCTCTGCTCTTCAAAGCACATTAATTTAGATTATGCGGCTCAGAATTATCCTACTCAATTCTTTAGTCCTTCAAATTAGAAAAAAATATTTCTTCATTTTTTAATACATGTTAATTTTTACATTATTTCTTATCATCACCCAATTGCCAATTTTAATCTGTTCAACTCCTTTTAAAACTAAATATTATTTCTTTAATCCTGCAAAATACAATTGAGAATTTTATTTGCAAAAATATCTGCCTATTTATATTTGCCTTACAGTCAAATGACTATGGTTTAAAATGATCAGGCATTCAATTGCATAATGTCATATGACTTAATGGATAACCTTAGTTTTAGAATTATTGTTTTACATAAAATTTTTACTTAGTCATTAAAATTATGTTAACAAATAGAATGACCAAACGGTGGAAAAAGCTAAAAGTTTTTCTACTTGAGTAATACGCATTAACCTAGGTTTATCGTTATCTCAGACCATTCAGTGAGAAAATCTCAGAAATCCGTAATAAAACTCTAAAAGATTTTGAGCCTGAATCCATATTGGGTGCTTTCCAATTAACAAGCTAAGTGGATGCAAATCCACTGAGAGAACGTTTTCTGGTTTCTAATTGGTTTATTGGCTACGATTCGCTCGCATTAGATTACTGAAAGCGAATCCGCCAAGATGAGATCTCCTGAAAAAAGGTTTTCTCCTGATAATCATAGTTGCTTTTCATTTAACCTAACCGTAATTCAATACAAGAATATACTTGTCGCTGTTATTCACGGAAACAGATAGCACCTATTGCATTAGGGGGCTTGGGAGTCTTCATATCTTAATTGAAGTTCACGAAAATTAGAAGTTAGAAAAATGGCCAAAGAGAGTGATTCAAACAATTATCTTTGGATGAATACGCATAATCATCACATTTTTGTATTCTTAATGACGCCTGTAATATTTATTAAACCACTAGCAAAACTTCCTAACATCAATAATAAGAAAATATTAATGAATACGGCCTTTTTACATTTTCATTCGAGGGAGAAAGCGAAAACTGCATAATTTAAATGCTTATTAAAAATCTCTACTTTTTAAAGATGTATTCAAGTTGGAGTTAGTTTCCGTTTGTGCAATACTTTATGATATTAAATAAATACCTATTTTTTTCGAATATTCTAGCTTTTCGGCTACATTTTTTACGTTACGAAAGTTTGTTTAAAGTTACGCAAATTATAAAGTTTTTCAGCTTCATAATTTGCATTAATAACATTAATTCAAAATATTTAAGGCCAAAATTATAGAATCAAATTGATTAATTGTACACCACAGCTTACAAGCAAGTACGTTATGCCTTTCTTAACGACGAAAAAAATAATAACGATTATCCAACTTAAAAAAAAAAAAACAAAAAATAAATATTAAACAACTTTTCCTATAAACTTTTTTTATAAATTCTTGTCGCCTTAATACCGTAATCCATGTTCAGGACTGACTACGTCGCTCTTCAACTTTCTGTTAGTCAGATTCCACTAATACAATACGGGCATTATCTCTATGTCGTTTTCACCCTGAAAAAAATGTAATCTCAACGAAAAACCCCAGAAATGTGTTATTTTATTATGCTTTTCTAGTGATTATATTAAAAACTGGCCTTTGATTTTTTTCTCTTAATAGTGCCAATGATTAGACGTGGTTGGCTAATACGTCTCCCTGGAATATACCGAGACGGTGCTTCCTTGCTTGTGTCCATCTCTTGTGGGTCCCCTCGGGAGAGAGGTGAGGAGCACTAGTGTCAGCGGACGAGGGCGGAAGGAGGACACTACTGCCTGCCCTCTCCGAAACGGAGGGGAAGCGTGGAGGGGTGGCCAAACTGTCACTGAAGGAAAGAGCGTTCGCCATCTTTACTCTGTTGCTTTTTTCCCGTTTGATTTACTCAGACGTCGAAAGGCGACGCAGTCGCTTGAACCTTCATCGCAGGAAATCGAAGGGAACAGAGGGAAGGGATCAGGGAAATGGAAAAACCAGTGGGGAGGAATGACAAGGATAAAGTGCCGGGCACTTCCGGGCAATGAGTTCGCGACCGAACTCGCAAGTCCGTGGACGAAGTCGCAAGATGACCCACTAACTGCAAACCCGACTCACTAATCACGGCGCTTCTCGGTGGTCGATAGGGTGACCCAACGAGGTAGCACCTCTGCAATCCCAATCAATCGGACTATCGTAATTTTTCCCGTCACGATTCTAATTTTTTAAGAACAGGGTGTTTCAGTAGGACATGCTTACTGATCTCGATAGATAATTTCATAACATTTTCTTCAGAGAAACATATGTTTATAACCCCATACGTAAGCGGATTTTATAAGTCAGCTTTTTATATGACACCTTTTTCAGTTACAATTAGAATTATTTATTTGCTGCGAATGTTATTCATTATGTTCCAAAAAATTAAAATTGAACGGAGTGATATATATATATATATATAATCATATGTAGTCTAGTAATAGTATTTTTCACATTAGTACCCGAAAATTCAAATATCTTCCTTCTGGTTGTGAGATACTTTCTGCTAAAACTCATGGAACTACAAAAATATTGAAAATACCTTTTGTCTAATTCTATATATCATCCTGCAAGGGTGTATGGTAGGGGGTGAGCCACCACCACTAATGATCATAGAAAACAAAGATCTCAATGCACAAAATAGCACAATGATTGTGTGAGTTAAATGACTATCAATTAAAAAATAATAGTTGGGCGGCACAAAAAATTATATTAGGGGAAATAATAAATTATTACAGACGCACAATTTACTTTAACATCAATTCTGATATGTGAGACGAGTACATAGCAAAAAAATATCCACAATTTCATCTATGAAAATAGAATAAAATTCTTTGTCTTAAATTTTACCTAAAGCATATTGTCTTTCACAAAATCAACAGGATTCTAAATATTTTTCTTTTTAAATTTGATTACCTCACCGAGCTATTAGGTTAAGTTTCACACTACTTACATTTATGAAGAACGTTTGAAGCAAATTTCCAAATTTCATTATTCCGTTAAAATCATCAATGTTATTTCTTGTATACGGTCTTCTCTTAAAGATTGACTTCGATTTTAAAGGCGTTTACTTTTAAAAAGTTATATAAGACAATCCGTAGTCGGAGCGATTCTTTAGTAAAAAAATTAAAGAGTCTAGTCCGATTATAACATTCAGGCTAGAGTATGAAATGAAAAAAAGTTGGCGCAAAATAAATCTGGTTTTCTTTTTTCCCTCCACAGGCATCCCACCCAACTTCCCACGGATGAAAATAAAACCACTAATCCATTAAATTTGTCTTCCTTTTTTCTATCCCCCTGCACACATTTTTCAACGACCGGCCACCAATTCTCCCCGCGGCCGCCGCCGTACCTCAAGCGGACTCATTCCACCCTCTTCCTCCTCCTCAACCTCCTTGAACTTAAAAACCTTTTCTCAAAAATCCATCCGCACTTAACGGAGAGCCGCCCCTCCAACGCTGTAGGTAGTCCTCGTCTCTTCCGCGCAGATAGTCTGACCGAGGGAGAAGTGGAGCGAGGGAGCGGGCGAGAGTGGGGGAAGCCGGACCGTCTGGAAATAAACCACCCGGCAGGCGGCTGCGGGGGTCGAGGGGGAAATGGGAAACGAAGCGGAGGAATCGACCCCGGAGGCAAACAAAATGTCGCGGAAAGGGACTGAGCGAAGTTCGATGTAAATCGAATATCGAAAAAGTGTCGCCGTTTCGACGCCGAGTTACCGGTGGATGGATCCGAATATCTTTTCGCCCGTACCCTTTCCATCTTTGCAATGGGAGCGTCAAGCCTGGCCTTCACTGTAACGATAGTGATAGTGGGAGGAGCATCGAATTTCTAACACCTGTGCAAGAAGAGGCATAATGTAATCGCCAATTCGCTCAATGGCCTTTAAATGTTTTTGAAAAGGGTAATATCCTTCATAAACTAACGATGTTCCTAAATTTCCTATTTCAACATGTAGCGAAAATTAATTTTAACGCGATCCTAATTTCTTTACCAAAACATAAAGAGAAGAAAAACACCGCAATTCCACAAATCACGGCTTAACTATGTGGATTTTTTTCGTCTTGAAGTAAAAGAAGAAAAAACCTACAAAACGTTACACTGAAAATGCTAAAACACTGTAGGTGATTACCATCACTTGCGGAACTGCAGTGTTTTCCTTCTGTTACTTCAAGATGTAAGAATTCCACAGAGTTAATCTCCGATTTCCTGTATTTATCATTTTTGAGAATGATGAATAGAATCTCACGCGCGGAAAAATTAATTCTCCAATTGGTATTTGAATAGCAGTGAGTCCTAAAAAATTCAAATTCAAAGCGTTTTTATTTCTTTGGTGTTTTTATTTTACATTTTACTTATATATATATACAGAATTATATGGTTATTTTAACATTTCCAAAGAAACTCCCGTTTTAGGATATATATCCTCTTCGGGCTAGGGCATTTAACAATTTGCACAATGCCATATTATGGGATTATTTTGACAATATAAAATGAGACGAGACCTCGGGAAGTTGTGGCCAGGCATTTTCCCGAGTCGGGAAAACCCGGAGTAACCCGAGATAAAACCCCCCGATGGCCATGTAGTATCACATATGATTTATAGACTATAACAGCTCAGTAATATCAGTTTAACATATCATAGCATAATAGGTGTGTGAACAAGTCCTTTATATTTATGAAAATAAAACAACAGATATAATCTTAGACTATAACAAGTTAAATATAATAGTGTAAGGTATATGAAGAATATATATGAATAAATTGTCTTTGATTTAATTTCGATTCGTTTGCTTTAAAATATGTCACTGTCTTCTCTTTTTCTTCTTCTTTTTTCTTGTTCTTTTTTTCTTTTTCTTTCAGTGAGTCCTAGCGGTCCGCTTGTTTGATATACTCCACCATTCACGATCACATCATCAATTCCACATGATAAACTCATTCACATTGCATAAAATATTCTCTTAGGTTACATCTCTTAAATGTATGATATTCTTTTTACAAATTTACTACAGTTGTATTATTGCCACATAAATAACAAGGGACAATGCGTTGGCAAAGCTTTCTGCATCGATCGGGTTCGCGATAGATTGACAAAACACATTTGACATAATCACATGCCCTATAAATCATACTTCACACTGACAGAGGATTGACAAAAATGAAACGTCTCTTGTGACGCCTAGCTGGTTCTTATCGTATTGTTTTATGCGCAGAGCTGCATCGCGTTCCTGGGACATCAAAATAT
>WURS02072401.1:0-10396 GCA_011762765.2 Rhinocypha anisoptera | reverse complement strand
GGAGTCGCTCGCATTTTCCTCCAAATTACGTCGAAGGTGTAATTTGTCCCGAGGATTTATATTCAAATATTGAGTGCTCTTTCCTGCCTATTTCCCATAATTATTTATTTGGATTGTCTTGGTAAGTCCCTGTATATAAGTTATATATATTATACTTGCAATATAGTTATATATATTATACATACATTTTGTTTATGGATTTATATTGTTTCAAGGGAAACTGTTCATCGCAATTGTTTTTAAGCATTCAAGGTGATTTTTGAGTAACGACGAAAATCGAATGACTGCCGAATGCATTGGCGGCATTGTTAGTGATGAAGGGAATGAAATTCATAAAGATAGTGCCAGCGATATTTGCACAGCTTATGAAGAGTACCGTTATGATTCAATTTATAAGAATGGGGACGTTATTGTTTCGGAGAAAATTGCTGAATAACAGTGAGAAAAAATAGTATTCGAGTGGATTTCGTCCAATGAGTAAGGATCAAAGTGGTTCAGCGAACCTAAGTTATGGAGTAGGACTGCTAAACAAAATATAGTTAAACGTAGAGAGGAAAAACTGTTGATTTCTCTTGGATACATTCTTGAGGATCGATTGCTTCTTTCCGTCTATTCATCGAGTATAAAATTTTGGATTACATTATTCGGTTAATTATCAAAGAAGCCGTAAAGGTACAGTTGATTCCGTCGAAATGGAAGCATGTTTTGGACTTTTGATCACGGCAGGGAATTTGGATCATCCAAAGTAATTGTTCCGCGTCTTTGGAGTAATTTGCACGAGCCCATTGGTTTACGGAGCAGCAATGTAAGAGGTTCGGTTCAAACACATCCTGAGATATTTGCGACATGATGACCGAGAAACTAGAGAAAGAATCAGAAAGGATAAGCTCGCACCCATTTCATCTACTTGAAAATATGTCAATTTGAATGGAAAAATGAAATTATTATAAGATAAGTTATTATTATCATTAGATATTATTATACTAGATAAATTAAAAATTATTTTTAAAAAATCACCTCCCTGGTCATGCATGAATGCATCAGTATTAATGAACAATTAGTTGGGTTTGGGGAAATTTATGAGAAAGGATTGCGCAGGAGCATTACTAACCGTATTTTTGGAAGCAATCGTAATGTATGTACGATAAATTTGTACAACACTTCAGCTAACCAAAAATTTAAAAAATTGTGGATTGTAAGTGGTAGTAACTCTGGAGAAAAATAAACCAAATATCCCGGTGAACATTCTCCCACGACCTTAGTCTCTTATATAGGTACCTAAAAAGGGAAAGTCGGTTCTTCTGCTATCATCCATGCATCATGGAAAAACGATGTACCAGGAAAAAGAGAGTGAATCAGAAATTATTTTGTACCACAACAATACAAAGTGTAGGACATAATTGACTGACCAAATGGCGCAGTAATACACGCGAAAGAGGAAAACAAATAGGTTGCAATCTTCATAAATCTTTAACACGCGCGTGATTTTACAGTCTACGCGATTCTTTATAAGCTCAATCCCCAGTGAAAGTCTAGTAGTTAAATCTCCGCCATATTTTCTTGGAACTGTTCGTGGAAGAAATTATCAAAAACAATATGATTAGACGGATGGAAAAAGTGCGATCTAAGACTAAAAAAAGCTGCATTTCTCTTACGAATAATGATGATGAAATATGACTGCCCGGTAGTATTGGAACTAACGAAAAAACTCAAACCATCGTTATGCCACTTGCGCTCCACAAAACTTCTAAGTATGCAATGATTGCCATCTAAAGGACATTCTCGCATAATTTGTGATACATGTGAAAACGAAACCTAAAATCATTGATTTTTTAAATGTGTTAATTTCAGTATGTACATAATAATGCCATTCTTTAATATTACACTGTTTATGGAATAAAAATATGGCTCCTTAAAAATATTTTATTCCTTTAAAACCAAGGATATATCTTTCTGGAGTTGAGCGCTGAATCGGAATACCGTTGCGTTAAATAAATGTGGAATTCCTTTGAGGGTTAAAGCCCGTTCCAATTTCCACTCCATACTTTCTCACCCTTGCATGCTGTACCATCCATAGTTGAGGGGCACCTGTTATGCTATACATGTAGCTGCATACCAAGAGCATTTTCATGGTCCACCAAATAGTATATCTGTTATATGAGATATATTTGTTTCATCATATTCTCACTCTTCTCTCGTTTCCCTTATGAAGTAAGATTAAAGCATTTTCATATCGTTGGGTTCATTAATATGTATTTTCTCAGCCAATGGTTGGTATTTGACGGGCGATATCAGTGACTACCTAAAATTATCAGATTCCCAGGACCTATTGTCTGTATTTCAATGTAAGGTATATCCAGGTTTAATGGTCTAAATCATTTTTTCTGCCCCTTATGCCATCTATCGCATGTATACTTATCTTTTTTCTGCCTCACTTCCCCAACTTTTTATCTTCTGACACACTCTTACACATATCTAACCTCTCAGTAATTACTCCGTTCACTTCTCCTTTCCTCTTTTTCTCTCATCCCTCAAATTTATATCCATCCCTTCTATCCTTGTACAACACCTTTTGATCCTTTACTTTCCGTTCACTTAACCTTCTCCATTCTTTCTAATGCCAACATCTATAATTCCTCCAACCCACCCCGTCCTTCTTTCTCAACGGCTTGCGGCGCATATTAAAATATTTACTAAAAATCTTGACGTCTTTCCTCAAAGACCATTCCACTCCGATGACCTCCAGAGGAGTAGTGAGCAATAATGGCTGCTTCTGGTAAGATCAGAAAGGTATGGACAGGGGTCAGACGAAGGAAAGTTGATGCCGCGTAGTTTTCAGTAGTGAGATGGATGCATTGGCAACCGATCCCAGTGATGGGGCCGTGAAATGATTCACGCCAAAAACAGTGCTAAAGATGGGAACGGAAATCGTATATTTCACAACGGAGGAAGATTAGAACAAATCGTTGTGAACAACATTAATTTTCAGTCATCCGTAAAATACTTAGCGTAACGAGTCGTAAGTAAATTCATGAAAGTGGGAACGCTTTAAAATTTCACAAGATATCCTATTACATTTGGCTCTTCCAAAATTACAACGGTTGTTACAACGTCCTGCTATCTTTTTCATTGTCCATGAAAATTTTATTCACTATATAAAACATTCGAAACCCTTTGAGTAACTGATTGAGGTAGTTATGTTGCAGCAGAGTGAAATGTCACCAAAATACTCATTCCGAAAATCTTTGACCTCGGCTTAATCCAAAAAATCTTTTTACTTATTTTAAAAGGATGGAATAACTTTTCCATTTTCGAATAAATATTTATTGCAAACAAGACCGCTTTTGTTGCATTAGTGACGTCACCAGGTGTGATTACCTGATGATGCCACTTTTGTAACGAAAGCGGTCTGTGATATGATTAATATTTATCTAGAAAATGCAAAGATGTTTCAATATTTTAAAACCATAGAGTTCCGAAGCCGAAAAGAATGCCCTAGAGCCGATAACGTTCTTTTAAACGATTATTTTTAGCCCCGTATATACCTCTAATTTTTCATGCTTTACCCTTATAATCAGTATTGAAAATGACTTCAAATTTCCATTTAGGATCACTTTGTATTTTCTGCCTTCTCATTATTTCCATGCATTTTCTCACTTTTTGCATTATTTCCTTCCTCATTATAAACATCACTTGTAATCATCCTAAAGTTTCGGCTTTCAGATGAAATCGTCGACTTACGCGTCTCTTTCTTTGTTCTCACTACATGAGTCACTTCTTTATTCCAATGTTAAACTTTATGCTTATGCTACCTAAGCGTATTATCAACCTTTTCAAAGTCACTCTATGCCCAGGACAACATTTCAGACGGCCAAGTTTGTCTTATTTCTCATCCATCAACTCTCATTACCCTATCACTCGAGGCATAAACCAGAAAATGGTACGCAATATCGAAACCGGTCGCAATAAGTATAATTTGTGAAACGGCCAAATATTTTATTTCCTTTTTTTCATCATGAAGAAGTTTCACCGAGTGACGGCTAACACGATTGCTTCCAAATAGAGGTTGAACAATATTTGGGACATGCAGCATTTCTCTTTTTCTTACTCCGCTTCCCAAGCCAATCTCTTCTATCATCTCACCTCTTATCCTCACTCTATCAGCTTGACCCAGTACTTAATTCGTCTTCTTTCTTGTCAGTTAATTCCTAGTTTTCTCATGTAGCCATTAGTTTGTCCCATCTCTCTCTGACGAATGCCTTTTCCAGACTATGAAAGCAACATTTATTCTTCTGTTTCTACATTCGTTTATCTCTGCAATTATTTTCAACAAGCCTGTATAGTCTCTAGTTTTTACTCCTAGCATAAAACCATAGTCTAGGAATACCTAATTTCATGCAAAACCATGAGAAATATTTGCGTTGTTATTTCGTATTGACATCCACTTAAGCCTCTAATTAAGAATCAAGCCAACACTCCAACTACCATGTTTATCACAGCCCTCTCAATGTCGTTTCGCACACATCTTTACTCTTTTCGTATTTACCAACGGTTGGTTCTTTACGTAGGTAGGGATGACATCGTAACGCACTGACATGATATATACGTATCGTGGAATGCAAACAAAGCAAATCTTAATCTTTAATGAAAACTTTTGTTTTATAGTGAAACGACCTCACCATAGTTTTATAAAGAAACTGCTGTAACTTAGTTAAATAAGTGTAGAAACGGTGAAGTGAAAGCCGTAACCGTTATAAATTCATGACTTTATTTTTTATCTTATTCTCACATAATTATAAATAATTAAAAATGTTTTTCTTTACTGGAGTTTTGTCAGTTTTTTATCCTCTCTTATCACGTAATGCAATTAATGTACTTTTAGGTTTACTTCAATATTTATAATTGAACATGACATGAAATTGCAATTTTTATTTTTGAATTTTCTTGAAAGAGAGATTTCTAACTTTAAATACACCCGTTCGGTCTCAGTACTGAGATGTGGAAGGCGATGGGGAAACCACCACATCAATATATGCTGCCGTGGCTGCAGTAAACCAATCTTTGGCATGAATTACTTACCAATCATTGATGATGTTGTATATGATCAATTTTTGGCGGTTTTTCCGTTGCTTCCATGTATATGTTGCTCCTATGTTCTTCCTATGTTGCTAGCAAGAATTTATTTTTTGTAGATCGTTTTCTTCTCATACTTTAGCAAGTCGTAATCCATTGCCATTAGTAGTTTATTCGCTATTTTGACTCAATATCTTACTATTTCTTATTTGGTTTATTCGTGGGTTAATGTCTGCAAGGATAATTATCAATCTGTATAGCTGAGGGTAATTCGGGTTCTCCACTGGGTCACACTGCATTGCTACCGACCTTATCTATCCGGAATTCCCTGCTTATGGTATTTTGTCATTCAATTGTACAATAAATTCACATTTGGTGTTAATTTATTATTATCCATTTGCTTCGTAAACTTTCAATATTGTTATCTCATAACATAGGATTGAAATATTCATTAATTTTATGTAAATTTTTGATCGACAGTTTTCCAATTGTTAAAATTTCCTAAGGAACTTTCGTATAAAATTGATGGGTCTTGTCCGGCTCTCTGATTTTTGGCTCTTATGCTATAAAAAAGATCACGGTGTCTTAGTTCTCCGAAGGTTTTTTTTTCCTATTTCTCTCTTGTCACAGTTACGCTTAAAATCGCATTATTTTACTCTGTTATTACTTTTTACTTATTACTCTTATCATTTTCCGATATTTACCTTTTACATTCCACGTTCTGTAAAATATTGTCGCTTTTCTTTAAATTGTTCCATTTCTGTTTTTGCGGTCCAGTTTTAGGCTTTTTAGTATTTTTCCGACAATCAGAAAAAGCCTCGACCCAAAACTTGAGAGCCAGGGATTGATTTCTGAGATTCCTTTTGTTAGATGTTACCCTGAGCCCAGGGTGTTATTGTATTTTCCACCTACCATGCTTCCTATCTAGATTATTTTTATACTTCTATTTTATTTATTTTGTCCTCATATTTGGATTCGTACACACATAAGGATAGACTTGAAGCGGAATATATATTTTATTTTACGCCAAATATTATTAGTTGTCCAGAAACATGTTTCTTCGGAGAATTAATCTAAATTCTGTTAAAAATCATTATTGTTTTCAGAAACCAACCTCCGACTGTTAGAGCTCTATGAAACCCTAATCGAAATCTCATTACATGCTAACTCTGGAACAATTTTGCAATTCCGTAAAGTTGTTTTTGTGAATAACATTAATTAGCACTCAGTTCAGCTTCAGCGTCTACGGTGGAGATTGTGGATTGCAATTTCCTAATTACCGAAATCTATTCCCATCCTCCGGCGTAACCAAACATATAACCAAATTCCGCACAAACTTTCTTTCTCTCCTAATAAACGGTCTTAAATTTTCCACCGAAGCCGATTCCGTAATTACTCTTCCTGTCCGCACACATGGCGTATTCTCGTAACCTGTCATTCGATAATTGCTTCTCCGGTTTCACATTAGTCAACTTCACCGAATCCAACGTCAGTACTGAGAAGGGAACTCAATGGTCGAGGCAGATTAAGTTTTTCACGGCCTTTGGAACCTTCCGATTTTGGCACTTTCCGCAGGATGACTACCACAGAGGAATTGTTACTTTTTATAACTTTTTACGTCAAAATAAAAATTTACACACTGGGATAGCTTTCCTTACCCTTACATATCCGCGTGGAGTGATAACATTCGACAACATTGAGTGTTGAGTTCTTCTTTGGTGGGACCCTAATTTTATATCACGGTGAATGGCTTTGAAAAAAACTTCTAAAATTCTAAGGTATTTTACTGATTGTGAGAATTTTTAATGATTCATTCGTGCATGTTTGTAGGCAAGAATATTTATGTATTTAATTGATTCAAAGACTACACTCATAGAAATTCTGAATTTTCAGTGACACTATGAACATTTGTCAAGGTTTGAGAGAAGAACGAGAGTGATAGGAATTAAGAGTGATGATACACACAGGTAATCGTGGGGATGAGGAAGAAGGGAAGGAGAGGGTGAAGGAGAGGAGGGGAGACGAAGGGGAATGAAGGGAGAAGGAGGGAAAATGAAGGGAAGAAAGACGGTCACAAAATTAGGAAGGGGAGAAGAGGAAAATGAGTAGCGTTCACTGTAGCGTATGAGATGTGTGTGTGTGTGTTTATGCACACAATGGAAAGAGAGTAATGCATAACAGGACGAACAGAAATTGTGGTGATAAAGACGGAACCCAGAGATTTTAAAGAGAAAAAATTTCTCTCAGCAGGTATGTAGACTACGCATTGCTGGTCAATCGTGCAAGCGTAAGTGGTAACACATTCAACCGGAACTGTTTATTTCCATTTTTTCGGAAAAGAATTCGGACCGCTAGAGCCTTCATCCCATTTCAAACAAAATTTCCTTTGCAATGAGTTAAAATAAAATCACCCTGTCTCTTAAATGGCTGTGAAAAAAGCTAGAACCATGGTGTTAGATTGGATAAAACTAACTTGAATAGTTTACCACTAATTATATAAGTGACTGCAGAACTATTATATGCAATGCCACATGAAACCACATTATTAAGCATACAGTGTCGGAAATTTTGTAAACATTTTTCTGTTAAATAATTATGTGATGTGATTCTCTCTGATAAAATACTATGCGGAGGTAAAATAGCCTATCATTTGAATATCTAGGTGGGGACTGTTTGAGAGAGCACATTTGGAAATTGACAAAAATTAAGATCAGGAACTAAGATAATTAGTTCACTTTGCTCTTGCGGAAAAATTAGAAATATTTAAGATGCAAATGGATTAGGATTATGTATCCCGGTAAATAGCAACGGTCAGAAGCCGAAGATATTTGGAGTTGGTTCCTGAATAGATCACGTGATTTGAGTGAATGGAATTTCTTCGGCTGTTGAAGATAAAAAATGAGAGCCAAGGGCTTCTTTTAGTCAAATGAATGATTCATGATGAATACGCTCAATGTTGAATTTAGCAACGAAGGAAAATTTTCATCCATAAAATTACCTGGACGGTATTCATTACAATGTCTGGAAACTTAGGATGTATCTGCTTTAGTATTCCACTGTTACAGAGCGTTTGAGAAATGCACTAGGAGATTTTAAAAGAAATTCAGCTACAGATATGTACTATGATCACTATTTAATACGTGAGAGATTTAAGTGCGAACTCATTTTTTAAAATTGAATAATCAAGGAAAAGGTATTTCATCACTGTAATATGAAGGACAAACCAAAAAAATTAGTTTCAATGTGAGAACGAGGAAGAAATGAAAAACATGGAAAAATACGATGCATAAAAGAAAATTAGACATGTCTGAACAAGTGAACAGAGGAATTTGCTGGAAAAATGAAGAAAGAAGAAAATGAGGGAAAATATATCGATAGAATACAAACAAGATTTTAACTTTGTTAGAAGAGAGAAGAAAGCACAAAAATTCAAAAACCGAGGAGGAGAGAAACTTAATAATGAACAACAAAGAAAATTAAAAGGCGAGGAGGCAAGTGAAGGAACCGAAGGAATATGGAGGAATTGATGTAAAAGCCTGTGCATAGAAGGAGAACATTAATGTACATCATGTAAAGTTGATAATGCATATAGAAGCATTTCATTGATGGAAGGAGAGCAAAGGTGAATGCTATACTAGTTGATAAATGAAATTTTTCATGAAAAGCGAAGATATGGTGAATATAGGGAGAAAATAAAAAAAAATGGAAAATAAATAAAAGGAAAACCGCAGGAAGAAAATAGTGGTTTTTTCAGTTGGGAAAAAGTCACAACTTAAAATGTATAATTGATTCTAAATCAGTAGAGTAATCAAAATCTTTGGTTTAGACTCAGGGTAAACAAAGATTGACGTTATACCATCAAGAGTATTAATAATTCTGGCACACGGTTACTGACCGATTTCTTTAACCTTATCAGTGAGTTTTATACAATAAATGCCATCAGTCATTGGAAAAAACCTAAAAGTCCAAATTCCAAGTAAATGATTGAAAACAATTGACGTAACTTGACGATCTTGAGTGATAGACCATGATGGGAATAATATATACCAAAGATTGTGATAGGGAAGGAGATTATTATGGTATGTACTTATATAGATTACGAATAAATAGAAATAAAATCGAACCAATCCTTAAACATAGGATTATTTTGAAATTGAAATTAGAGAGAGAACAAACGACTTCTGTTGAATTTGTGTGGCTGGAAAAACTTTTGACAATATGGCCACGCAACGAATAGTACCGGAATGAACAACGTTGGAAAATGATTAATTCTAGCTCTAATTAGTGAGGAGGCAACGATGGAAAGATGAAGCAGACACAAATCAGGACATGACGTTAGTGGTTAGATGGAAATGCGAGAATGAAGAAAGGGGGGAAAGCAGAGCAACCTCATATGGGGCATACTAGTGGAGAAGGAAGATGATCTGATAAGAGAATTACTTTGTTTGTTAAAGGGAATTTCGAAATATAATCCTCTGATACACAATAATTTATCTAAAGTACTGATTGATCTGAAGCCGCAATAAAAAGTAAAATTGTAAATACAATGAATTTAGTTACCCAGGTGGATGGATTTTTTTCTTAGGTGACAGCATCAACAACGATGAAAGAAGCAAGAAAGTTATAATAAACTGAAGAGCTTAAGTAAAGAAGACATCCTACCAGATGGAAAGACCATTTACTGTTATTTATATTAGCCAGAACTAATGGAATCCGTTCATTCGGAGTCACTCTGTACGGAAGTTTGAAACAGACATTAGCAGACTCGGAAAAAAATAAGGATTGGAGTCATTCGAAGTAAATGTTTTCATTCGGAAGACTGATGAAAATTAAATCGATATCCAAAGTTACAAAGAAAAAAATTATACATACAGAAGTTAAAGAAAGAATCCTTTGTATTAAATCTAAAAAAAGGAGAGACAAAATAAAATGAGGCATTAAGCCCACTTGTATAGATTCTGTTGCAATGGACCGTAGGGATGGAATCCTGCAGTAAGCCAAGTATGGTTTATGAGGAAGATAAAATAGAAAAAGTGTTAGTTAGGACGCATGAGGTTATGATGGGATTTTTGTGTGACAGGATAGTCTGGAATGCTTCTATTACCCTGTTTTCTAATTGGTAGATGAAGATGATGACCATGTCATTGATTATCCTAACGACCTTATGGTAACTCTTCTCACAACATTGCGAAAGATAGGAAGCATAGGATTCATAGGTATAACTGCTATACCTTGACCAACGAAAAATGAGGGCCGCCGTCTCAAAACTCGAACCAATCAACAATCGTGTTGCATGTATCTTAGCCGAGACATTCCAAGAGCG
>WURS02072391.1:0-10396 GCA_011762765.2 Rhinocypha anisoptera | reverse complement strand
GAGATATGGAATCTCAAAATCGCTAATAATATAAATTGTTTTTAACCAATATTACGCTATGCCGTGTAGTTCCAATATTTTTCCCTTTAAGCGTGGAAAGAAAGACCTATTCATAATTAATTAGAAATGAAATTTTGCAACGGCTATATAATAAACATCATTGTCTTTCTATTTCGTCGACACTTGAATAATTCGGCTAGATGGACTAGGAATCCGAAAAGTACCTTCTGCAAATCATATAATGCCTTAATTACAGTTCAAACTATCCTTTGCCTTTGAACCGGGGAATAGAATAGTGAAAGGAACTTAATGATGCCGATTTGTTGGCATCCTGACAAATAGAACATTATGACTCACCCGTCATGTAGAAAGGAAGAGACCCATCAGAGTGGTAGATGGCATCTCCTTGACAGGATCCGCTCTGTCAGTTCTCTGTTCCAACGCTTGTGTCACCCATACCGACGTGTTACCTTGAAACCTAAGGATACTCTTATACGTGAATGACATTTCAATTTCACTGCACCACTTCTATTTATGTGTTCGAAACGTCGTATTCAAAGTTTTTCATTACATGAATTTCTATTAACAATGCTTCCAATAATATCTGCTCTAGATGATAAGTGTTTATGTTAACGATTATGTTGCTAAACTGTATTGAATTTTGAAAGTTGGATTCCAACCATTTAAATGGAAAGTACGGAAAATGATACTTTTATCGTTTTTCTGATTTAGTTTTTACATCTCCTCTTCTAAAGTTCGTATCTATTTAGCTTCTCTGGTGATGCATTCAATTCTCTCAGGGATAATTGCTCGCGTAATTTGTAAGCTAAATAATTAAATGATAATGTTTTCTTGCTTGAGATATATTCTTCCGCAATTCGTGTTTTAAATTGAAATAAATCTCCATCAAAAGCTTGATGCATTATTGCTTAATGTATTCAATACAGTTAGAGGAAAACATTCTTTACAAACAATGCGCATGTGTTAAATGAAGAACCGAAATGATTTTTCTTTGACTTATACAAGATAATATTTTTTAATTCCTTGGCAAGCAAGAAGGAATGAGAATGTCTTCTTACTGTAAATAAAAAATCAGTAGATTTAATGTAATTCCATACAGGTAACTTATTAAAATACGTGTAACTTAACTTGACGTTAGAGGAAATACATCTAGGGTAGAAAATTTTGCATTAATTTGAAAGCCACAGTGATATTCCGAACGTCTAATTTCAGGTCGGCCTTAAATCATTGCCGCGGGAAAGTGGAGGGACGCTAACAGTCGTGGGAAAATTCCTGGCAGACGCGAGAAATTCTGGGAAAGGGATTTAAAAAAAGACTAAAAGGAGTTGATTGGTGTCAATGAGTAGGGGATCGTAGAAATAGCCCTACTCAAATTTGAAATCACTCTACAGATTTTTTATCCTATACTTGGATTCATTATAAGTAATAATTTTTCAGTTGGTTCATCTGTAATAATCTCTAGATAACAGATACATTTGATACATTATTGACACTACATGTACAAGGATGCCTAAGAAAGAGATGATAAGTGCTTTAATAATTCGAATAGCATCTCTTATCTACAGCATTGATTCAGAATTGAATTAGGCAGGAATATTTTGTAATTTATGTTCAAGAATATTATAACTATGACGTTCCTCTGCTTCTTCAATCGTTGTAATACCAGTTAATATTTTAAAAAGTAAGTGTTTTTTCCACCATTTCCTAATACCTTTTGTTAGATTTCTAGATCATATGAACGCCTAGAAAAATTTATGCAATCGCATAATGATTTTAATTATTGCAAAATTTAAAATTAAATAATATCATATTAGTCTTACTGCTGTGAAATGATTTTATTCGAATTTACATGAATTCATAAAGGTAAATAAATTTGAAGTTCTTAAATTGATGTTAACCTTATGAAATAATTTATTCGACAAGTTTGTAAACGTTCCAAGGAATATGCAAAATATGGGAGGCTATATTCCTATTTAATTTTTTTCGAAACCTTATAATATTCCTTAACGAATTTACTACACAAATTAATTATATCATATCATTAACTGAAGTAATCTAGTATCCATTTTACCTTTCTAAATTTCCTCGTGAAATTTTTGTTATTCAAATTCCATATTTAATTATTAATACTTTATACATATAGACTTCGATCTTTACCTACTGTACGACCGGTAGCTTATTTTATAACGTTGCCCATAAGAATTAATCCTTAGGGCTAAACCCAGAGCCACAATCCTCCTACCTGGAACTATGGTTACACCCCTCCCCGTTCTTCATTGAACACTAAACTCCCTCCACCGTCGATACACGTCGAAACTCCCATAGTACCTCTCCGGCCCGCCTTCGCTTTCCCGCACACACAACTACCCAACAAGCATATTCCCTTCGCGACGCGATTAGATTTCCTGGAGTGGCGAAAGTGTCAACCTCCCTTTTTTGCACACCCGTTCGTCGACCCACCGTCCAACTTTCACATCGGTGGCCCTCCACTTTGAGGAAGGGCCCTAAGCCGTGCGGAAAATCCCACTCTACCGTGTGCCGCTTTTTCTCGAAGGCGGGGTTCGTCGCCTCCACCACCCTACCCCTCCTTGGTTTTAGTCGGGGTGAGAGAAGACCCCGTTTACACACGGGGATACACATTCTCCTTTCACGGTTACAATACTCGCTCGAAACACATAAGTCTTTAGCCGTAATGCTCTTCTTGCCGAAGGCGGATGACCGGGCATCTCTGGTTGGGTCCCGGCCCTGGTCTTTCCTGGTAGGGAGTCGAACGCCTTTGTGGCGGACAGTTTTCAAGGAATATGGAAAGAAGTTGAGGCGACGGAGACTCATGGGTAGCAGGAGATGTGTCGTCGAGTGAGTCATTTTGCAACTGGACATTAATGATATGATTACCTCATGAAGAAGAAACATTGTAAATGATCATGTTCAAATTCCACAAAAGCACGCGTTAAACTCACACTCTGATATTATTACCTAAACATTTAAAAATCTAATGCTTTGAATGAGAATGCTTTTTTCGAATAAACATTCCCAAAAAGTGCAAAGTAAACCGTTGTGGAGTGATGTCGGTTTTTTCTTAAATTACTTTTCCCCCCCAACATTGAAAATTACAATCACAATAGCCACCATTTTTTTTCAAGCAAAATATCATCTTATGAAGACGAATTTCTCAAAAAGCAATTTGGCTGATGGGCATTAAAAAAGTTATGGTGATCACAGTCTAAGCTTCTTAAAGGAACAAATACCAAGTTTTAGTATTCGTAGACCATAAAAAAAAATATTAACAAGAATTTCACACTGCATTAGTAGGCCTAAAGACTGCGAATGAATACTTAAATAAAAGTGATAATAAATTACTAAATATACCTAACATATATCAGGATGCACGTAGGTTAATTTATTTTATAATATTTAAAATATTATACCTGAACTGCGTATTAATTAATATGCCATTAAACAAGGATTTGTTTACACGATTAGCATAATTTTAGTTGCCAAAATAAAAACTTTAAAATTAATTGTTAAAATATTGATCACACTTGTACAACAATTATAAAGAATAATTATAAAGCAGCGCACTTGTCCTCTTTGTGAGGATAGTGATTTGATGTGTTACTCCAGTATATTTAATTCTTTTGTCAGCTAACATTAATCACCCATTCAATGAAAAACGCAAAAAACCGCCACATTTTGGTTAGGAAGACTATTATTGCATAAATTCTAACCTGACGACAAGTAAAACATTTGAAGAAATTTAATTACGGTAATATTTTGAGTGCTTGGATGCACTCTCAGAGACGACATCGAAAAAAAAATCCTTTTATATTTCGGAGCTGTGTTATTAGACATTTTTAAATGTTTTCCCTTGTCGACAGAATACTCGATAATACTTCCAATTTTTTCGCCGACCCAGAATCATTGTATCAGATGTTTTACCTTAATTTTCAAGTAGTAGAAATAAATAAATTTTTCTTGGATCATTACTGGAATTTGGACACATTTTACGATGGTATTTTTCACTAAAAATTGATAATTTTCTTTCAGAAATTTCTAAATACATCTTTAAATCAAATTTTATAAAATATTTCGTGGACATCAGGATTTTATTGTTTATTATATTTTATTATTTATTATTTATTGTACGACACGTAATATATATCGGAGAGGGCTCTCGTAAATATTTTTTTTACTACATCTGTTCTATAAGAAATTCCGTAACAAGCGTGTATATATCTTCAGAGTTAGAAAGGGGAAAATATGCTATTCAATGTGGACCTTTGTGAAATCTTGATATAGTGTGAGAATTTCTCCTTTATACAGTACATCATTTTGCAAATCGGTGCAGTCTTTCCTTATCTGTGTGAGAAATCTGCAAAATGACTTTGTCTCAAGGCTGTGATCTAATGAAGATTCTTATTGCACTGCTGGCCTCATCGTAGAGCTTAAACAAAATGGCATTTAAGTAAATGAAACGGTAAATTACCATTTTTTTGGTTTTACAAGACTACCTACGGATTCAAATATGGGTTTAACCACTCTTATTTTGCATAATTGCGCAAAATTTTTAAACTAATGCGTTGTAAAAGGTTCTAAATTTTTATGTAGGATTTTATTTTTAGACGTATCCTTTAAAACCGAGAGTTTAATTGCTGACGTCGTCGATATTAGTAGTCATTCGCTCGATCTCTAAAACGATTTAGCTTCGCCAAGATGGTTTGCGGTTTGGGAACTCAAATACATTTTATGTAAAGAGATAATTTCAGATGCACTAGGCCACTTGAATGGATTTTATAAGGGGACCAAGAAAGTAGTCTTATATTGAAGCTTGAGTAATGTTTAATACTTCTAATCCAAAGAAGTTGTTCGTTACTGCTCCCAGAACTGGGTTACTTTAGAAAAAACGTTTTCACATAAAACTTTAAATATACGTTATTAAAGATAAAATACTGAGCAGCATATCATTTCTTTAACTAAATTTTTCATGAGGAGATGCTAGTTTCATACTTATCTCTGTGCTAAGAAACCCTCCTAATTTAATGCCTGGTGGAAGCATCTTTCTGAAAAGTAGTGTTTCATTGTAGTTTAACCTAGTTGCTTAAGTCAATGCAAAAAACACGCTCAACATTTGGAAAGCAGTAAGGATAGACGTAACTATAAACATGATTTATAATTAAAGTTCGTAAAACGTCTGAAAACATTAACCGAATGAAGTCTCTTTTCCACAAACGTGTTAAACTGAAAATCAATCTTATCGAATATTATTGGGAGCATTGAAAATTCATCGTACAAAATGTATACCAATCAACGGAAATGTAAAATCTAAAGGCCTATCAGGAGTTAAGTGGATCTCTTTGCGAAAATGAATGCGGATTGAATTTCCCAAGAAGATGTTAATGATTGATGAAGGGTAATCTACCGACTAAGGTAGGTTTTTGATGAGCAATTACACCTACCTGTAATCCCTCTTCAAATCTGCATACTTCCTACCCCCTATCCTTCTGTTCAAGATTCCTATTCTCTTCCTACCCCTACCCCGCTTTCCCAACATGTTAATGATTAAGCATGCCAAAAGAAAGGAGACACAGTACCTTGCATGTGTAAAGGAATTGGCAAACAAAACTTCTGAAACACCCAGGAATAGATTAACCTACAAATTTCATCCGTTGTAATAACTATATAAGGGAGTTGTAGAAGACATCGTATGAAGATTAATTAGCCATTCATTTCCTTATAAACTTCACTTGGAAAAAAGTAAGTTTACTCTCTGAAAAATGCATGAACACTTGAAAAGCGATCGAAGGTATTGCAAGTGTTAAAATCACCTTAATAAAAATATTTTTTTCCTAAAAGAAACTTAAATTAGAGTATCCGATTCAAATATATGATACTGTAAATAAGGAATATTTAAAGTATTACAGTATATTTCTTTACCAAGAGGCCCTTGGCTTTAGTCAAGGAAGGCGTAAATACATCGTACTATATTTTTCAAGTTCCTCAGTATAAATTTAGTATATTTATTGAAATATTCCTCTAAGTAGAAGAAATATACTTGCATGCTCAAAACAAAGGTGGAAGAGACAGACAGGTTATTTGAGACGTAAGAGTGCTCATTGTCTCTCCGGAGGTCGACATCCTCAAAAGAATTGTTGACTCTCGCAAAGAAGCTTTGTTTGTCTTAAAAACTGGTTTGCTTCAATAAGGGAATGAGGCTTTACAATTTGTATCAAAACCCATAACAACGCAACCACAGAATAATGGGTGAATGATAGAAGATAAAATATTTAAAGAAACTATCAGATCGCTTCTTATATTTCCACTATTTTTTAACCCTTTAAATATCCCTCACTCGCATTTGCAGAGAATTGTGAGTGAAATAATATTTCATACGGATTTGAAAAAAAATAATTTTATCAAGTTACTACATGAAGATGTCGTATCTACGAAAAATCTGCTTGAGTGATGGAACTTCGTAAAGGAACTGGAAAAATCTTGAAAATTTTTCTCGCTCCTTCAAAACAAATCCATTAGATGTTTCAGCGCAGGAAAGAAAAAGATTTTTGAATGATTTTCCAACGAGTATCTTGCTTGACTTTCTACTATCCCTAGTTGGGATAAAAAAATCTAGGCAGATGGCGGGATGAGACGTTGTTGAGATGTCAGTTAGTAAGCTACGCTCATCATTTAAATGGCTGATAGTAGATAGAATAATATATAAGTCTACTCTAAGTAGGTTACTCGCAGGTGCAGAGTAAATCCATGATTAAAAATGAATATCTAAAGTAAAACTTTATACACAAAACATCCATAATATGAATTCTGACTTTGTAAACTTTGTATTTTGATATTGTTTTATTATGGCTTATATAAAATACAATCATTATCTAAATATTGTTATATTAGAACAACTAGCATCTTTGAAACACTCATTCGTAAATACGTTGAATTATTCCGTGAAAAAGTGAATTTAAAGAACATTCTTTCAGGTGTTACAGTACAAAAATCTATCAATTCGGAGTAAATAAACTAAAATTTATAGTTTTCATATGAATTTTCATTAATTTATTGATTAAGAGTGATTTCAAATGAAATTATGTTATTGACCAATTAAATTGTCCTGAAAACTGAAAATTAATGTCATTTAATCCAAGAGTATTAAGGCGTCATTGCATACAATGCTCTACTATAATTAAGTCATTTACCATCTCTCTGGTTTCAATGAAATAAAGGACAAATGACTTCTGTGATAAGTAGTCGATATTACGTCATGAACTGAAATTGTATAAGAAACAAAAAAGTTATTTTTACGACAAGTATTTTTGTAATCGTATTCACCATATGTTGAAAAAGCCAATTCTTTTACCCATTATAATGAATATGTTTGTATTTTATGTAAGCCATAAGGACAGATAAAGATTGAATCAACATTATGATACGCTTTTTTCAGGAATTTAATATTTCTTAAGATAATAATTTGAGCTAGCCTTAATTCAGAATCAAAGACGCATCTTTCACCTATTTTTTCCTAGAATAATTGACATTCCTTGTTATTAGGTTAAACTTATCAATTCACACGAACGAAGGTAGTGGTGCCACCGAAAATATATATAGGTACAGTTTTTTTCTTTTTGTGTCCTGTCTCTCTGTACGTTCCCCTAGTGTTCCAACCAATATTATTCAAATTGTGAACCTTTTCGAAGTGATTATATATATATATATATATCGTTTTTATATCTCTCCAAGTTCTCTTTTTTTCGTTCAATTCAGTGTTGGTCATAAAGCATTCAATTTAGATACGAGTATGTATCAGAATAATGAGGATTCATAAACCACGAGCTAAGTAATGTTTTATAATACCACAAGTATGCAACCCGAAGGTTGGTACGTTAAATGAAGGTAGAGCTCACCTAGTATTAGGCGCGTGGAAATTCTCATATTAGGGTAGAGGGGCCAGCTCCTTTCCCTGTGCCGACTGTGGTTTTTCACGAAGATGTAGTACCCGTAAAATCACTCGGCTTGTGTTTAGTTTGAGGTGTCCGGAGTCGTCACCGGGTCTCGAACTCGGGACCCCCATCATTCTACCAACTGGGATACCACGACCTCTGTTTTATAATACATATTACGAACAAAAAATTTTGGAAATAAACATTAATCTAAAATTTTGATGAGTAAACACCGAGTTCGAGTTATGCATTGTTTAATTTCGTATCATCAAAGGAGGGATTCAATTGGAATGAACTTAATGGTATGAATATTTCATCTTATGCTGCTCTCTAGCCACAAAGAGACTCTCTTTGGTTTTAAAGGGAAAAAAATCGCGAGTCGTAAATTTAAAAATGTTTATGTCTCATGGAAAATGTGATATTTTAAATGGAGTTCCATTTTGTGTTTGAATGGAATGAATGAGAAGCGAGTCTTTGAATGAATGGATATTGATAAAGCGGATCCAAAGTTTTCCCTTTTTCTTTCGGTTTTCTTTGAGATATTTCTCAGGAATTCCAAACTCCTCCACAAGAAGCTTAAGAGGCAGTGATGCCTGAATTTTTCTCTGTATACCAACTTTAGACGTCCTTTCAGATAAAGACTTTAAAGCCAAGCTGAATCATCCCCAGGTCATTTGTTCCAGCTAACTTCAGCACTTAACTAGTTTTGTCATTTACCAAATTGAACTTTCAAGTTTGCGCTTTGTTTGAAAACTGAGTATCGTTTTTTCATGGCAAAAATCATTTATTTCTGAGATTAATTTTTTATATACATTATGAGAATAATGTTTTAGACATAAACTTAAAAAATGACGTAAAATTCTCTTATATCATAATTTTCCAGTCATTTAGAAATATTTTGAGTCATATAAGTGTAAATTTATTAATGATACATGTTAAAAAGGATAATTACAATTAATATAAATTGCACGATAGAGAAAAATTTGTTAAGTGCCATTCACTAATATTGCCAGGTTTCTTCATTTATTGACATCATAAAAGTATTTAACTCAGATTAAATTTGTTAACATATATTTTTACCCCTTTAATACTCTTTACCTCAGTAAATCTATAACTTATATGAAACTCTATGGTGATTATCAAATCCCACTGACTTGATTCTATTATTCTGAATATACGTATTAAGTTCATGTGAACAAATGTAAAATTGTTAAAAAAAATTTGATTAAAACGATTTAAAAAAATATATTTAGGGATGAGTTTATTTTTTCCAAGTACATTCACAATGTTCAATCTTATGTACTTATATATTCTATTTATATATGGGGTTGAGAACTTTGTCTTATCAACTTCTAAACTAATCGTTACTTATAATGAGCAAAATAGGGTTAGGAAATACGACTTTAAATATGACAAATATGGCAGTTATGACTTCTTATTAAATGAAATAATTCCTGAAAAGAAATACTTATTGTCGTTTACACCCCGCTGATCAAGCTTTGAATTACCTTATTCAGTAAAAGATATCGTAGTTTACAACGTTAATTTGGTGAGGGAATATTCATGGAAATTTACGAATATTTTTTGTCATGCATAGACTTCGTACGATAGCTGGCGATGCCTAACGTATATGACTTTTACAGATTTACTTACAATATTTGTGGAGAAAAATGAAATGGTCAGATATTCACGGATATTTTTAGAAAGACAACCAATACCAAAATTAAATTAGTATTTATATACCGAAAAAATCCGTAATGCATGTACGTGACATTTGTCTTGGGAAATTGAAAGCGGATAACTATGAAAACTTGAGCGGATTTAAATTCCCAATAGATTCTAAGAAAGCTGTTTAAGAAACACACTAGGAAGGAATCCTGATTGGCAAACATGTATCCAATGATAAACCTCACGTAATCCGTCGATAAGAAAACAGAACAAATATTTTTGAGTCACATTTCGTTTTGTCAAAGGTCATCTGACATTTAGGTCACGATACCTTCTAGATGAATAAGGAAAATTTACACAAAACGTCCTCCCATCAGGTCTACGATGACAAAGACACGCTTTGAAATGTGCATGATGTGACATACAAGGTACCTTAAGTCAAGATATAAGACAGGTAATCTTCACTTTGAAGCATGACTTCAACCTCTTATGAAATCCATTAAACTCCAGAGCTTTCAAAACACTATTCCTTCCAAAAACAAACCTCGAAAAAGCTTCGGGGAAATCAAATTGCCACAGTCTTCCTAAAAGTCCCAACAAAAGAGAATTTCCGATCCCAATATGCTGCTGTACGAAATTCTTGATCAAAATCAAAACAAAGGCAGCAACTGAAGAAAAGTGAAATTACCCACGCCCCAGCGTGGAAAAATTGCGGAAGGGACACTGCCTGAAGGTCTCGTATAGAGAGGGGAATTGGGACGAGG
>WURS02072380.1:0-10396 GCA_011762765.2 Rhinocypha anisoptera | reverse complement strand
TAGGGTGCTTCGACGGCGATGGTCATTTAGCACCTCTTCAATTCTTAGAAAAACCCATCTGGAGAAACACAACACCCACGCCCTGGACGAGATTCGAACCGGCGACCTTTGGGGTAGCCCACGAGCCCGATACCCACCAGGCTAACCCCGGTCGTCTTTTTTCGTGTTCCCCACGGCATCTACTACTGACGGATCACGAGACGACTCGTGCCTTCTACACTTTGTCATGAAATGCCAAATGCCCTGATGTAACGTGACTACATTGCCTATTTGCGGGTTTATATATCAGGAATAAATGCATTAAAGTTTATTTATTTCACGTTGTCCTTGTTTATTTACCGTAATTCATTGTATATGTTTCCTCGTGCAAATAGAAATGTCCTAGTTCAGTGAACGAAAGGAAATGAACGATTTTGACGATGATTTTACAGATCCATTGCTCATTTATTGTTTCACAATGTGGAATAAAGTTTAATCTTTAAACACCAAAATGTTCAAATGAATATTCTAAAATGTCGATGAGAGGTAAACTCATTCTGGTTGACTGTCGATGAGAGGTAAACTCATTCAATGGTTGACTGCATAAAAATAGCCTGCAGCGAAAAAATAACTGGCCTCATAGATAGGTTGGAAAATAAAATATACGGTGCTTAATTTGTTTAGGAAAACATTGAATCCCGTCATTAGCAAGCGCATTGCATAAATCCCCTAGAGCCCGTGAAATAAAACAGTCGAAAGAAAACCTAACATACGTTTACCGAAATATCCCTTCTTTTAAACAAATGATTGTAAGTTGTTCGTAAGAATTAAAAGACTTTTCATTACACTTAATGATCTATTAATACGACTAGTTTCACCAGAACCGTTGCATTATCAATTCACTGTACCAACATTTACCACACATATATTTGTGGTAAATGTATGCGCAGTCACTTGAAAATCCTACGGTTGCAGTGAAACTAGTCGTGCTAATGAATAATTAAGTGTAAATAAAAGTCTTATAATTCCCTATAACATTCAAGATATCCACAGAGTAAAGGGCTCAAGTAAAACAAGAGAATATAAACTCGGTTTTTCCCACTTGAACAAGAAAGACTCTTTTCAGGAACATTTGAACTAGCAGGAAGAGTAATTAATCATCATAAATAATTATTGTATCATCGGATTCCATGAAATAGTGTAATATTTTCAACCGAAACTTAACTATTTAAAAATGATCGCCACTTAGTACAATACTTTAATAGTACAAAGTAGTATTGGATGGATGGATATCCGCTCCTTCCACGAACTTAAGCCTGAAACCACTAAATTTATTCGAAATTTAACTGCCAGTTGTTATTTTGATAGTTTCTCACTCTCATCATCGTATGCTGCAGCGTTCCTGCAGTGGATTTTTTAAATGAAGAGACGATTTCAATGCCTCTTTATGTTTCTAAATTATCTGTAATTATAAAATTTTTATTCATCTAGGACAATGGTCGAAAAGCTTGTAGAATACTATGTATTGCATGCATTTTGGATCACACGCAGTGAACCCCGCTTTACTATGCTAATCCGTTCCGCGGAACAGAGGGCATTGTGAAAATATCGTAAAGTGAACTCGATTATACACCAATTCCCGTAATTCGTTGTTAAAGATCTAATAATAGAGGTGTGTAAATATATGCCGTATATTTGATAACAAACTGTGAGGGAAAATAACAGTTGTTAAATAAGAAAATGCTTACTGAATAATTAATTACATATGTGCGTAGTCGTAATGTGATTCTTCAATCGCAAAGTGACCAACGATCATCTCGATAAAAATCGGCGTAATGTTAATCCATCGTATTGTGAAGCCATCGTAAAGCGGGGGTCTTCTATATTTACATACATATAATTATATATTTACGTATCTTATTATTACGTAATAGAATATTTCTATGGCACATTATAGTCTTTATAAAAGTGATTCCTATCAATAATATTATTAAAATATTAAACAATAGATATTTGAGTAGAATAAGGTGGAAGAAATATTTCAAACATCCATCTCGACCAGAGAATAAAGACGATCATTTGTCTACCTGTCTCTAACTAAGCATTCCTTTTATTGTGTTTGTGGTCACGTTTTGTAAGGCACACATCTTGTCATTTCTTCATCAAAGTATTGAAGGTATAGCAATAAAGAAGTGATGTACACATCTTGGTGGAACGTTAGTCTGGCTGGCTGGTTAACGTTGGTGGCATCGCAAGTAATGCATCTCTCCAGAGGGATTACCTCTAGTGTGCATTACAGGGGACTTACTGTACGTATAGTCTCGCGATTCCATCTAAGATTGTGCTCTTAACATGAGAGGAGCTCCTAATTAGGTAAGCTGTCAGCGGTAATCTCCTTATTGGAGATCATTTCGAATTCATGAGTTGCTCATATCTTAGAAATGCTACTTGTAATACTGCATATTTGTACTTAATTTTGCTTCTTAGAAGTTTGCCTTTTAATATTTTCTAAATATATCCAAATCCACCATATCAAGTCTAAAAATACCTAACTCACTATTTCCTAAATGCTTAAAAATCGTGTAACGTTGATAAAGTATGAATACCTAGTTTTTATAGAATAATGAGGATATATTAACCGGAATACTTGAAAAAGACTATGTGGCTTCCTTCAGGGTTTTAATTTATAGTAAGCTCTGATAATTTGCAAGACTCGGGTATCTCAATCAAAATTCATAATTATTACATAAAGTGAATCCGACATTAATAATGAACAAAAAATTATCCCAAGAATTTAGATAATGTACTATTATAAGACTTAAAAAAAAGACCTCTGACACGGTTAAGGGGAGTAATATTAGTGCTTTCGATCAACAAATTTTTCTAAGGACTCTTTAAATCTCATCCGCCATTTCAATTCAAATCACCTTTAACCTCCTTTTCTGAATCCAGATATCCATCACACTTTGTGATTATTCTTGGGGGAACACCAAGTAATTATGCATTTTCACTTTTAATAATGTCCGTAGAACTCTAACTCCAGTAACATTTATGAAACATAAATGAGGTATAAAATTAAAAAGTACTCGAACAAAATATCTGTTTACTTCCAGGAAAGCTTCCATTTACTGAGATGATGGTAAAAATGTTACTGTAACTGTAAAATAAATTTATAAAATGACATTAAAGGCGAAAACTCGCTAAAGACTCAACTGTTCCAATGGTTAGTTTGAATATTTAATGGCAACTTGGATTTATATTAAACTTAATTTTTAATGGAAATGTAATGGCAAATTAGCCTCTAGTTTAAAAAAAAACACGACTATTTCCAATGACATGGATTTACTAAAACTAACTCTTTCGTAGGTAATGAGTTCTTAATGTGGGCATAAAAGAAGTAGCTAACACCTGTTAACTGAGCGACTGCTATACCAATGACATATTATATATAATAGTTGCCATGTATTATGCTTAAGATATCAGCCAGAATCTATTATGTTAACTGTTTATATTAGTGATGAGCGATATATTCAAAAATAAAAATGGAAAAAAGAAAGAGAAGTGAAGTATGGGAATTTTTCTCCCCCCTGAATAGAGAAATTGCTTCATTCAATATACATATATAAGCAAAAATTTTCGTTCAAGACATAAACAACAAATTCAAAGAAGCATATGAAAGCTAAACATCCTACTGTGATACTGCTACTAAGTTCTTCAAAGCTTGCTGATTTAACCAGGGTGCTTATATATAAAAATATTTCATGCTTACCTGTTAGCTTTATTTAAAACTAATTATTTCTAAAATACAAAAAAGGATTAAAAATTAGTTAATTATCAAAGTTCCAAATATTTGTTTATACGGCAACAAAATTATATTTCTAGCTAATATTAATAAACATCACAGCGAATAAGTTACTTTTATGGCTTGATATGTACAAATAGGTGGTTTACTATATTCATCATATGGTGAGTCGTAACATAAATACATCATTATTTTAGAGTTTGTTCTATGTATTTTCCCAGTATAGGCTTGTTTTTTTAGAATAAAATTTCCAGGGAAATGCATATCGCTTACTTTGACAGTTACGATTTCATGACATAAATAACTAATCACTTCCAGCTGAAATCACAGTTCGATCATAATCACATTTAAAACTCACTGCTACTGCCTAGGGCCAATCGCATTTAAGGGTGTGATTTGAAAATCAGTTTTGCTCAACAATAGTTGCATTACATTTATTCCATAGAAGAATAAGTAAACTTTGAAGTGTGACGGGGATACTAAAAATATTTTAATGCATTACATATTAGGAAAATAGTATATATAGAATAGATTATACTATATTATACTATACTATATATAGATAGATTAAATTTTAACGGCTGACCAGGATTTGGATAAGTGTATTTTCTAAGAGAAATATTGGAAAATTACTTGAATTTTCTTTGTTTGAATCTTTATGATATGAATTATTAACTGAATGAAGCAAAAACCGCTGAACTGTCATCTTTTGTCATTAATTGAATTAGGGCGAAAAATGAATGTGATTTCCGTAAACGTATAATAAAAACCTGAAATTAATCGAAATGGCTCTTCAATATAATTTGATCTATCAAATTTGGGTCTATAATTTGTCGCATACATTGAAGACAAACACGACTTAAAAAAGGTAATTTAGATTCATGAATTCTCTTCGAAAATAAGTGTAGTTAATGAAAATTCACCTCGTTTTAAATTCTGTTAATTAACAAATCACACTTTGACATCGGAAATTAAAAGACTACCAATATGATCAGTAGTAATCATCATGAATTGGGTCTTTGACATATCGAAAATTGGGAAATATAACGAAAATAAATATTTTTTTATAAAGGTATTGAATTACAAAAGTATTCTTTCCCAGTGATTAACTGTAAACGATTCAATTTGTGAAATTTGCATGGCACAGGATTTCATGCTATCAGAGAAATATGAGAACGCCTTCATCCCCAATTAAGGGAAACTTTAAATATGAGACATATGAAACACGTTTCATTTTTAGATTTTAAGCACTAAATGAAAAAAGGAAATAAGCTTCCTTTCGTGGAATGTATAATTAATAGCTGTTGAGGAACTATTCCCTGGCGCCGTGCAGGAGGTATGCGTCTCCGTGCTGGCGGAGTGATTAGGCTAGCTGGACAGCGGGGCGTCAGTGGCCCAGTTCGAAGTTAAGAGAAAGGGCACGAGAAAGACAATCACTCGAATAGTGTGATAACCTGTAGTGATAATAAACATCTTGATCCAGATCACCAGCATACCTATTTATTTATACAAAAAAACAATAGTACACTTAAATCCAAGGTGCCGAACATTTTGGTCCTTCATGATCGAATATCATGAATGTAGTAACATCACGAACCGCATCAACCTTATCTACTAAAGGAATCTCACGACCTGGCAACCCATGGGGGATATAGCAGAACAACAACCGTCGCACGAGTTCGTGAAGCTGATTCGAGGGCGGCGAGGAGCAAGGCATCGCAAGAGCTGGCAACCGTGTGTCTGCGCCTCGGCAACCCTGTGTCTGGCAGCTGAAATTCTGGGACGAAGCCCAACACCGGAGAAAAACTTGTGGTGGCTGGCAGGATAATACGTGAAAGTAGAAGTATTGAGCTCTAGTCAGAGGGAGTCGACGAATTTGACGGAAGCCCAAGGACAATGCTACTTTCTCGTTTTCGAGCAAGCCCCAGGCGAACTGTGACAGAGTTAACGTGCGGAAATCTCACAGATGTGAGGCACTACATGCCTGGCGGTATACTCACCGATGACCGTGAGGTTGTATCGGAAGGAGCGGGTCGGGGTGTTCCTGTAGTCGACGCGGCACCGGTACACCCCCTCGTCCGCCCTCTGCACGTCGTCCACGACTAGTGACGCCGGGTCGGACACGGTCCGGAAGTAGGCCCGGGACCCGAAGGCGTTGGGCGAGGACCAGTGAGTCGCCTGGCTCAGGGCCTTGCCGCGGACGTCGAAGCTGCAATTATTAGATTGGGGGCAAGAAGGGAGAGAGAGAGGGGGGGGCGGGGGGGAAGGCTGCTGTTAGAATCACTGATAATTGAATAACACTATAGCGAAGAAAATATTCATATAAACCTTAGATTAAGAAACTTGATATTGATCTGAAAAGGGTTTATGAATTAACGGAAGGCAACATATGCGAAGACATTTACTCCACTCAAGATATAGTCTGGTAGATTCCTGAAAATCCGAGAGTCGCTAAGGAACACTATATAAAAATATTCTTTGCAAGTATATCAAACGCAAAAAACCCAATGAGTGACAAAAAATGTAATCAAATATTGATGTCGTATTAGACAGATTTTCTAAAAAAAATGGATTTTAGACACTATATTTCCCAGTCTACTTATTTCTACCTTGGTCTCGTTGATCCTTCAGAGCGTAAAAGAAACTAAAACGTAGTTTAATTTCTGCCTGACAGCTTTCTTTAATGTCCTTAATGGTGAGAGAAAATCAAGATGGCGGACCGAGGCTAGTTGACTCGGATAACGACTTTACTGTAAATCATGTCACTTAGTGTGACGTCACAGCATATGTATGAGGAGGATGAACAAATTACATAAATGCTTAAGAGGGAAAAAGAAAAACTGAGACTCGTTTGACTTTGCATCATTCCTTAAACGAGACATTTCCGCTCCACTTTGCGGAATTTCATGATTTTAAAAGGGTGAAATAACTTTTGCTTTTTCCATTTAAATTGTGGAAAATAAGCGACATTTATGAGGAAAAGACAAATATATTTAAGCCTTAAAAAAAACTGGACCACTCGCTTTCGATAGTTAAAATATTTACACTAAATTGCGCCCAGGATCGTGACAAAAACAAATCAGTTACAGAATTCGTACACGACTCAGAGAAATAAAACGTAATGGGCAGGACTACGACATATTACTACTATTTCTATGCTATCATATGTATTCACTTTATTTTTACAATTTTGCTTCCGTTTCATTTTATCAAGTTATCCATATCACTGAATCTGAAAAATCACTCACGCCGTAAATTTAGAACATTGTAGTCACAAAAAAGAACGATAGCCAGTTTCAGTCAGATGGAATGTATTTGACAGAAATTTTATTAAAATTGTTCTAAAATCTATGGTGGATTGGATTTGAAGATGAGAATGAAAATATAATTATTCATATTTCAATGTGAATATGATCGTGAATATTTGTAGTAGCGTTTTGTAAGCATCTCTTCCTTAATTAAACTGCGCCCCTGCCTGACAGGAAACTACTATGGGGATATTAACTGATCCTTTTGGGACTATAAAACAAGAAATATCACTAACTTATAAATTACAAAAATAAAAAAATTCCTGAAGCAATAGCTTTTGATGGTCGATACATAAAACTCATTCATTTGTTTATTTAACTTTTCAAATTAATGTCTGTTGGGCAATGGATATACGAGAGACAAGAGGTGCATTCAAGTTATAAGACATCCGATTTTTTTTCTAACTAATTATTCACCTTAAAAACAATAAAACTTGTGTTACTTCTCGAAGTAATCTCCCTGCAGCCGTACACCATTTTCGCAACGTCGACGCCATGATTCGATGGCTGCTGTAAAGGCTTCTTAAGGAGTCTGGAAATCTTTAGGAGTCTTTAGGAATTTGACCACTGGAAAATCGCTGTGACGCTGTCGGTGTGCGAGGCCGAGATTGTTTTGGTTCGTTGTCACATGAAGTTTTGCCTTCTTTAAACTGTCGCACCCATGAACGCACTTTCGACACATCCATGACTCCATCACCACATGTCTCCTTCAACTGACGATTAATTTCAATCGGTGTCAAACCACGAATGTCGTCACGCTGGTCATGTAACGAAAACGTCGGCATTTTAAGTATCAAAAACAGTTCTGATTCTCATGGCTGCCGCTAGAGGTTCTGTCCGTCGTACAGTGCTGCCATCTCTGTCACGGATTGACAAAAAGCACCCACTCAATTAAAACAAACCGTATGTTTCTATCTGTTTCCAGTCCGGAGAAAAAAATTGGAGACTTTACAGCTTTAATTCACCTCGTATAATGAGAATCAGCCAAGTTCCCTTAGTCGTTTGGCCGTCGTCATCCGGGGAAGCACGAGGGAAGCACATTGAACTCGTTACCGGTCTTCTTTCTAAGGCGACACGACGGCACATCCACGAAACTCGGGAGTTATGTCGTTGTGCTCGTCAACTGCTTCACTGGATAACTTGAGTGGAGAGACTTGGAGCCCTGGCATCTGTTTCACACGGAGATGTGCCTCTTCAAGTGCAAGGCGAGGTGGTCGGACCTGGAGAAGGCCCGCTAGCACAGGCGGCACTGGAACGGTCGGTCGCCCGTGTGCTTCCAGCTGCACTGGAAGGGTGCGGGTGGAAGGGGTGCGGGGCTTCTCGCCGGTGTGGGTGCGGATGTGCGCCTTAAGGTGAGACGACCAGAAGGGCATAAGTTGGGGCAGATAGAAAAGTTTAAATAATTTGGTTCTTTATAATGGGAAACGAACCTAGCGGCAAGGGTATTATAAGAATTGAGTTATCAAGAGTTTCTTTGGCAAAATGGAAAGATGTGAAGAAAATATAAGTGAAAACCCTCATATGGAACTCAGAATTGTATAGATCTGAAACTTGATGTATGAGGAAATATGATGGCCGTAGATTGGAGGCTTTTGAGGTATGGGTTCGCTGAAAGATTAAAAATATGAAGTGGGCGAAGAAGAAGACCAATAAATGAGTGAGAATAAAATAAGGGAGAAGAGACAATTGTTGCGCGTGAAATCCAAAGAAGGCAGGAAAGGTGGTTGGAGGCGGTACTCGGCAATGGGTTGCCGAAGACAGTAATTGAAGGAATAATTAACATTAATGATTCATTAAGTAAATGACACCAGCGAAGCGGAGGTAGGAAAATAATAAGAAATTCAGATGAAATGATAGCTAGGTAGGAATTTGTGTTAAGGCTTGGTTCGGTACCTCAGTATGTTCACTCTTCAAACTGCAAGATTAGAACTGTTTTCATGCAATGAGGATTGGAGTACCATCTCGACCGTTTTTGTCTCGTTTATTTTATCAAGATACACTTATTTCGGCGATAAATTTGGAGGTTTTAGTTAAGCCACTATGGGTTTACTGTCCTCTGAAAAATTCCGTAGGAATTTGAGACTTCAAGTGTCGTCGATTAAACCTCCTTTACATGGTGACGATTCATCCATTCGGCGTGAATTACTAAGGTATGGGGAGGATCGTAAGTTAGAATTAGAATTTATTTTATTTCGGGAACCTAGTCCCATGAACTTTAGGTTTATACAGGTTAGATCAGGTTAGGGGTTAGGTTGGACTCTAGCAATTGACAAACCTATCTTCGGATTTCAAACATAGGACGATGGTCAGTAAGGGTGTCTGAACACCGTCCAGACTAATTTTTTTCTCCTTTAGTTGACCGATATTCACTATTTTTGGCAAATAGCCAAGTATTAACTCTATATTCATTGTAAAAACTTTTACAAACGTCCAAAAAAATAAATAAAACAAAATACACGACCCAGGTTTCGACGTTATTTCGTCATCATCAGGTGTCACATCAGGGTGTTTCATCACCTGATGATGACGAAATAACATCGAAACCTGGGTCGTGTATTTTTTATTTATTTTTTTGGACGTTTGTAAAAGTTTTTACAATGAAAATAAATTCGCTCCACCAATTCCGACCTCATGTTTCCTCATTTTAAGGATTAACTCGTCCGAAGAGCCATCGAAAGAAAAAGAAGGCTTGTAAAAAAAGGGAGGCGGATAGGACAGATATTAAGCCATTGAAGACTATAATGGATGGAGAGTATAGGTATTTTAGTTTCAATGGTGGTAGGAAGCATGAAGATTTAAAGAGGGATTTCTGTTAAGGTGAGGCTAGCTAGTCCCAATTTTGCGTCATCAAAAACCTACCGTAACAGGAAGATTACATTTCGCCATCAGATATTTCTTTAATGTCCAATATAAAAATCTGATCGGATGCTCATCATAATAACTGACGTCGGAAATGGGCTTTACAAGATTACTCTTCCACGTCATCGCACACTCTAACACGCATGAATGCGTATACTTACTATTCTTTTTTATCGAGGAATGACTAATGCCGCATCGTCCCTGAAACGCCTCAAACCCTGGTAATACAGCCATAAATGCGATTCATATTATTATTTTTTTTTCTTTTCCGTCCTCAGGGGACCGAGTCGTGTTCACGACCGGAGAAAGGTCATTTTAGCCTTGGCCCACTGAAATTTAAAGAATAAAAACTAAAAGAAATAATGCGTCGGCCGTAGCGGGATCGGCAAAATATGGGCGAAGTCCACAATGAGATCTCTCATCTCACGGTCGAGAGAACAGGATCGGC
>WURS02072379.1:0-24656 GCA_011762765.2 Rhinocypha anisoptera | reverse complement strand
AACACTAATCCTGTCTCATGAGGGTCCCATACACTCAAGGCATACTCAAGATGAGGCCTAACTAGAGAAAAGTAACTACGCTCCTTAACCGTGCCTTGTTCGTTCGTGACTCAGATAACAGTAATTAAAATATTTTTACTAGATATAACCGTGAAAAATATATATAATGAAATATAATGGATTCACGAAACAGTCATAATTTCGAATGAGAGACTGTGTCGACAGAAACGGGCGTGGTGCAAAATGAAAATTTTGTTTTTTTTTGCGTTCACTTCTCATTAACCGCCGTTGTGCCCTCACTTGAAGGGCGAGTGACATCTGCTTGGAAAAAATGGCAGAGGCACCCCGCGAATAGCAAATGGACGTACGTTATCGTGACCATTTTGCTCTTCTAACAGATACGTTACATCCTCAAATGTCAGCTCAAATATAGAAACACTCCTTATGCTCCAATTCATGTCCTAACAACATAATTTACATCAACTTCCTAATTATCTCTTTTTTTGGCTATCTAATGGTTTCTCTTCATCCCGTAAATATTTCATATGATGCATATACAGTGGAATTTTTAAATGCATTGTAATGTGTACTTTCAATATCAAATAGTATCGATTAGCATTATCGGTTTATGTGATGGTTACATTTAGGATTTTCTTTGTGCTTTTCACATCTTTTGAGAGTGCAAATTTAACAACACCTCTTAGTTCTGCAGAAGTTAATAATAACAATATAAGAGAACTAATTTTGTTTCCATCCAATTTCCTTTAGCGTCAAAGTTTCATCTCCATCAAATATAAAACTTTTATTAGCTAGTAGAACTACCTAAGACAACCTCACCACCATTTTGAGACGAACACAATGCCTCACTTCTCATTTTCAAATTAGCTTATATAACGAAGGAAATTCAAGCATTCTCGAAATACTTTCACATAAAGATAAATGAACCAAATTAATTAACTTTAAAATAAGATAAGACCGCAACAATTTTTTTAAAATTCACAGTAGAAAAATTTGAGATTGAAATTAACCGGAAACTCGGATGAATAAACTAAAGTTGGAAAGATGTGGGTTTTTCAGTTCTTCATTGGTGTACGACCGTCACTCTTGCCTAGGATCTGTCACTAGAAAGTAACCGGATCCAAATGAGATGCAATAAGCAAGGTCACCTTTGGTAATGGTGAAATTTAAATGATCCTGGCGGTGCGTAATTCACCACTTCACATTAATTAGCTCCGTTTGGAGAGCGTGGCAAGTATTTGAATTCCTATTAAGCGTTTACTGTCGTGTATCCAATGGCTTGTACGATATCTGGCGGAGGCGTTTACAGTAATCCAAACACGAAATGCATGCTATATGAATAAAAAATGAAGCATAACAAGCTAAGATAAAACTATTATTGTGCAAGGCTGAAAACATCAAACAAAAATTTAATAATTCCTGAGATTACGTGATCTCTACTTTTACCGCGACAAATAATTTCAAAACCACTATTAGAGGTCCTGGAAAGCTGTTCAGTCTGCCTCTCAAGTGACATTGAAGGGAAGAGCATGAAAATAGTTCATTTTCTTCAAGGTTTTTAGCTCGGAGAAGAGGAAATTCCATGCGGGGGATTGAATTACCGTAAATAGGCTCTCTCATGTCTTACTAAAATAAAAGGAGAATATGGCAGTCTAAGTTAGAAGTTGGATCGTGTAGAACGGGTCTCGGCGTCAAGAATTGGAACTGTATCTATCATTGAAATATATGTGTGAACAATTCGTGTTAAAATATGGAATTTTTCATTTTGAAAAACGGTGAAGTGACTTTGCTTAGACCTCAGATGAATAATAATAATTTGAATGGTTTCTTTTCTTCAGTACATATTTTACTTGAATACTTGGCACGCATTTGGTAATAATGATGACAGTAAAAATATTCAAACATTGAGACTTCCGGGAAGAATTTTATCACTGACGTTTTTAGAATACCGTGATAATTCGTAATTCACATTTAAATTATAACGCTCAGGCGGAATGCACAAGACAGGGGATGATCACGCTACCTTGTGAAGGTTTATATTACTTTCCATCTCAGTTCATTAAAAAAAACAAGGTTAACAAGTCTCCGTGGGGATTACAGAATAAAAACAATACTGACACAACCCCGTTGCGTGGAAATTATTTTATTGATGCCTTTCCTAATAACAATGTCCATGAATTTCTCGAAAAAAATCCTTTGATGTTAATCCTTCGTTGCGTGTAATGGTGTGTATCCCACTTTATTTCTTCAAGAGCCCTTCCTGAGAGTTCCATCAGCAATGCACTTGGCGGTGGCCTTAAGCAGAACTGTTCTTCTTTTTATCTTCATTTTTCTGAAAAGAGAGAGATGCAAGACGATTAAGATGCGAGAGACAAGTTGATTAGAACAGGAGGCAAATCAAATCATCAGTGACACAGCTCAAGACTGTGACAAGGTCACACTTCACACCACACTACTTTACCCATTTGCTATGGCTATAGACCATTGAGTTATTAACAATAGGTAGAGCGGGTTTTGGTTTCTCGACATTGTGTAATCATTTGTCATTCTTAAGGCAAATCATCTGTCAGTATTAAGGCAAGATGACATTTCTGTCATGGTCACACCTTTTGTTTTATTTACTTATCTATATATTAAGAGTTCCGTAGGAGTAAAATGCCGAGTGAGTAATCTTTTCAGGGAGTAACTTAATCCTAATCCAATAACAGGACCATCACATACGTAATTAAATTAAATTTTAATTTTTCATGGGTTTTCCATGTTTTTATTTGACTGTATAATATTGTTGCCGTGGACTTACGGAATTTAGGGAAACCACATTTTCTGTCTTATCAAAGTAGATATTTTGATTGTGAGTTTTTCCTACAATTTCTGTTGATGCCCAAATGATATTGAAAATGTCAATGTTATGAAAAATATCCAAACAAAATTGATTTGAAGGTTTATCCAGGTTGTAGATATCAACTCACTGTTCTGATGAAAGTGAAAATTTGAAAGCCTATAATTGTGATCCAAGGTGGTGAAAGAAAAATTCCAGAGCAGTATTTTAATTTTGGAAAAGATGAAGTGTTTGAAGCTGATAATGTTGCTAATAATAATATCGCTATCATAGTATGTAGATCTGAAATATCAGAAAAGATTGCATGTGCGCTACCGAACTCTTGGACAACTGAGGTGAATTTCAAGGGAGGGTTACGGAATTAATTTCACAAAACTTAGTGGAGGGGAAACCATTGTCAACCTCACCAGAGGGACATGCACTCCCCCTATGATGACACTGGAAAGGGGGACTCTACTTCAGAACAATAAGAAAGTGAGGCCATTTGAACATTTCTTAGAGAGGTCAGGCCATAAAATTCAGTGAGGGTCTAGAGAGGGTAGAAAGGAGACATTCTTTAAAATGAGGCATTGCAAAGTATTTACCCCTAGATTTTACAAATGAGCAAACAAATTAAGAAATGATAAAATAATGTCCAAATACAGAAATGTGTTCACCTGGGAATAAAGAGGCTGAAACGCCTGATTCCAAATTCCAGCATATTTTACAATGAAGCTATAATACAGTTAATGTTGAATGATATCAATGAAAGTTTGTGAAATTGGCTGCATAATGACTATGGAAGGTTCACTTGTTTTTTCCATACACACTATTTCAGACATGACCTACATTTCATTGAGTTTCAACAACATCAGTTTCAATATGTGACAGAATACAAAATCAACTAAACCTGGGCAGTGTCTGAAACACAGTGGAAGGAAAACACATGCTACACATTATTTTTCAAAATCTCATGAAACCACTTTTAACCACGCATTCGGCCACAAAATATGAAACACTTAAATAAAACAATATGAGCCCAACATTAACATTTAAAATAATCCCATCCAATCCATCTTAAACAGTTAAAAATTTCATAAAATAGTACCAGAAGTCACATTAGCAATGAAACTGGCTATACCATAATGAAACATTTTGAAATGAGTGACCCACTTATACAAATATGGACGAATAATTATACGAGTAAATGATAAATTATTTGTTGATTTCACCAGAGTTATTTTTATTTGCTTACAAATAAAGAGTTTCTGTATGCAAAACGTGGTAGAAAATATGGATGGAAATCGACAAATTCATAAAAGAAAAAAGTTTTGTCCTCAACTGGAACTCAAGCCTCAACTCAATTGCCGTTCGGGTTGCTGAACATATTAGGACGACAAAATCATGTGTAAGGAAGCAATTCTCGGAGGTGCAATTGAGTAAAGCACACTCGACCCTGGAATTGGGAAGTCCGGGTTTGAGTCCCGGCTAAGGACATAACTTTTTTCTCATATGAACTTGTCGGTTTCCATCAATATTTTCTCTAAGGAATCAACAAATAGTTTATCATCATTATGAGTGAATTAGATAAAGTTATGCCTGATATAATGGAATTTATAGACAAAAAATTTAATCCTAGGCACTGAATATTTTTCCAAGTACTTTTAAAATGGGCATCAAAGCTCTTCGATTTCATCCCAAGATGTGTAAATATATGGAGAAGTTGAAACACTTACTGCAAGTGAGAGAGCAGAGACTGCTTCAGGAAATTACAGGTGTGTTTTATCTGAAACCCCACTTGGCCTTACAGCAGGATGCACTTTCTCCTTTTAACTGGTTCAGGTGGCTCCAGGGCCGCTAATATTGCCTCATCAAAAACATTCTTCAGTCCTTTCTGGAATAAGAGAAGGGCCCAGATGTAAATGGATTATGGCTCTCATAAAAAATTAACCTTGGTCACTGTTTATTACAACAATTTTCGTTAACAGTTCTGTCTTTGATGGTGAAGACTAGGGAGGGCTTAGTAAGTACATTTACAGGGTTATAGTAAATTTATCCTTGCAAGGAGAAATTTAGTGACCACAAAAGTAGTTGTTTGAAAAACTATGGACTTAAAGGTCACCAAAGCAGACAACGGTGCTCACAAAGAAATAATTCATCATGCCCTCTAGTCAAAGCAAGGAAACTTTTATGACACACACACTCATAACAACCAGCAATGTGGTTAAAAACCTTAGCATCACCCTTAACCCTTTTAGTGCCAGCCCCTATCACCTGGTATATGCGAAAAACGCCAGGGTTTTTTCGTCTATTTGTTAATTTACACATTTAAACAATATAATATACATTTACATATATTTATTAACATCAATTTTTTTACACTCCAAGCACTTTTAGAGTAAGTAAAATATTTAATTTATATTTTTACCTCCTTAACAATTTAATAAAAAATTATTTATTAACAAAAAGTTGGGCCGATAGATCGCCCCATGGCATTTTTCACACATATCCTTAGGGCCAATAGATCTGACACTAAAAGGATTAAGAGGTAAACTTGCCATTTCATGCTTCCTTCAATGGATAGGATTCACCACTGTAGGATAACTCCAATTTTACTTTGGTTGTTAAAGCACCTCAATATTAACACTATAGGTGTGAAATATATAATATTGTCCAATTAACAAGCTTAATTTTTATGGAAGATGTAACATGTGCTCTTTACACCACGTCTAATAGGTTTTTTTTGATAATTTGACAAATGCACAGAGAATACATATTTATTCATTTACATTGTTGTGTGATTTCAATATGCTATCACATTTGTTGTACCCACGTTATGGAACAGCACAAGCAACAGTGAGGCTAAAATACTATACAAGTGTTGAAAATGAAACGGAAGATATTTCTTTGGGTGAGATTCTGAAGATGACTCATGTGTTATACTCTTGGAATACAATGACAGTGGTGAGAATAATCAACTTTTAATTATCGAACGCCAATTTTTTGTGTATCATCTACCTACTGTTATTAAACTATTTTGGACTTCACCTTGGTTTTTATTCATTTCGTTTATTTGCAATACTAGTCAGCATAAAATTTGTAATTTGTTCTGATTATTGGTGAGTCTGTGTCAAGTACAAAAGTTAGATATTGACTGTCTGATTCCGATTGAACTACTACACAGGAAGACATCATCTCAAAGACACTGTGGGACACCAAGAATTCAGAGTAGATCTTGGCAATCAGAGATTATCATACTCTTCATCTTATCATAGTGTAAATTTCAGTTTACACTATGATGAAATGAATTTCATAGAGTAAATTTTACATTTTACCATTTTTCAATTAGCTATAAAGGTAAAACTGTCATGGATTTCTTATATGACTGTTGTCTAGAATCCTTTCTGTATTGTCTAAAGAAACATATTGGAAGACAAACCCTAAATCAGGCTCGTAAACCGTGCATATTTTCATGTTGAGGATTTGTGAAAGACAATCTCCATCTGTTGGCAGGTATCTTATCTTATTGTTGATGAAATGCATCACGACCATCCCGAACTGCTTAAGGATCAATATTGGGACGAAGTGTTCCCATTGGAGTTACCCCACACTGTTGCTTCAGAAAAGTACAAAGAAGATTATCCCGAGCCTTCGACAGCTAATGTGGAAATACGCAAAGATGATGCTGACATTATTGTTACCCATGGATCTTCTTTCCGACTCCATGATGGTGCTGATGCTCATGTAAGTACATTTTCACTACCTCTACCTACCCTTACTTTCTTCTAATTGAAATTTTTGTGGAATGATAACGAACAATAAGTTCCCAGGGAAACATTATGCATAGTTTCTTCAAAAATATCACATGCTTAAAAACTGCTTTTGGAGTGATTCCATCCAATTTAAAATAAATAATTGTGGGAATTAAATTCAGTACACATTTGAAATCTGAAACAAAGCTTGTCCAAAAATGTCAACCATCTGCATTCTATTACATTAATAAAATTATTTACACATCTTCCGCAATAATATTTTATATAATCATAAACTTTTAATATTTTTATCTGTTCAAAATTTATTTATTTGCTGTGTATACTACTTAACTCGTTAACCAGTTTTTGACATAATATTAATGCGACAAGGTAATGCACCCGCCCTGTTTTTTACATAATAATACGTTCAGGTTAGTCCTTCCATTACCCTGTGTTTTTGATGTATTATTTCGTTCTCTATGTCGTGCCTTCTTGCTACAGCCATCTATCGGTTTTTATTCATACTATTAGTCGTATTAGGGAAAAAACTAATACTATTTCCCTCCTAAAGCGAACAGAAGAATGCCGTATTTACTTTTTCATCAGTTTCACCACCAGAATTGAATCAAGGGGCGATAGAAAAGCAAATAGAATTGAAACAGTTAAAGGGTTAAGGATGGAATTTACCTGCGTTGACAGTTGAAGTCAATATGTAGTATGAAATGAGGTTCAGCAGCTAAATCTTGATTCCCCTAAATTACAGCATATTCTCATGCTCTCTTTATAGGATAAAATTTGATTGAAATGACATGATACCACAAGTCTGAAAGTGCTTGGCTTGTGGAGTAGGTACTCTTTCTTGAAGAATTTACAAGTTCAGATTCTCAAAACATTGACAAATCTAAACCCATAATTATTTTCTATAGTTTTTCAAACTTATGTCTATTATTTCAATATTTTGCCTAAGGATTGCAATACCATAGATATTATTTAATTATGGAATTTCAGAGTATATTGCACAAAAATAATGTCTATATTGGAAAACACTAACTAGGGTTTAAGGAAATACTATTCAGTTATAGAAGTGATATAGAAGATCAAGTTTCCACATAATCTAAGAAACATCAATGGAATTCCATTTTTCTCAGTAAGTAGGTAAAAAAATATGATACATGGAGGAAATCATATTAAGGCAATTTTAATAATTAAACAGTAGTTGTTTCAAACATCTTAAATTGAATGAAACTAGATGCACATATCTAAGTAAACAGTACCTCCAGATTTTATCTTCTCTGAAAAAAGTACCTAATGAATTTTCCATCTCATATTAAGTATCACCTAAAGTTATGGTTGTTATACTTTATACATTTATTTTTAATGCCACCAACTAAAGCAAAGTAAAATTTTATTCCTAAAATTCTGGGATTTATATCTATTTAATCCCAGGTTTCAGGGTCAAAATTTTGAATGTGATACCAGGATACAAAGCTTGAAATAGTGAGATCTCGGAATTACATTTCTCAATTGTACTACTCCCTTTAGGACTACATTTTATTTTGTCTAGCATACTTTACAAGAGAATGTAAATATTAAATTATGGAAAACTTTAATACTGGATATTTTTTTAGAGGAAGAAGTTGCCTTTTTAATGGAATTAGCTGTTGGTTTTGAATGATAACCAAATGCTTTTGGCATTAATTATAAAGTATTGGTACCTACAATAATTCTGACAATCAATTATGACAATTGAACTTCTGACAATCATAAATAAGCCATCTGTTTATTTCCAGATCTGTGGCTTATTAATTACCATTTATTTGTTCTGGCATGATTTAGACCACAATTAAGAAAATGTATCTTCCAGTTATTAATTTCTATTGGAGTTCCATGTGATCTTTGATGGCTTGGTGAAATAATTAGTGGCATACCTGGTTAACCGTTGAGGCATCTCAGCTTTAATTCCAGCCATTTTATTTGACATTTTTGCATAATGAATTTCAATCCATACGTTGGTTAAGAAGTGATTTCCACCCATATACTCCCCTATTGCTCAAGTTTCCCCCCCGCCCCTCTCTTTTTGCAGATGGAAGCAGGGGTCGATGATACAGGAGCAAAGAGGACAGGGAGCATTGCTCATATTTCCCGTCCCCCAACGAGACGAAGCATCAGTCGGGTGAGCACGAGGGAGCGCCAGCTCAGTGCACGCTCCAGCTCAAGCATAAGTGGGACTGACAGCGTCGCTGGTTCGTTCCATCGGGTGGCCTCAGTCACATCAGTCCTGCGCAAGATGTTCTCTCGAGAGCCATCCCATAGTCACGCGGCAAGCAGTGCCATACCAATACCTGGAGCAGATGGAGGTAAGGATGCAGTGGGCCGTAGTTTAAGAGATGTGCATATATGAAACCTCAACGCTACAATTGAATTTTTCACTCTCAGGTTTTTGCAACATTTTGTATTTTACAATTCTCTTCAGGGAGTTGAGATTGTCTTTGTTTTCTGAACATATCCTTAGTACAGCAACAGCATTTTCTTAAGTAATATTTCAAAAGACAGCTTATTTTGTTATAAATAAATTGATGTAGGTGTTTGCATTTCCTCACTTGCATATGTATCATGCTTCTGGAAAATCAATTTTACAAATACCTGGATGATGTACAAGTGTGATTGTATCATTATAATTTGGGAAGTGACTTTTCAAAGATTTTTCCTGAACAGTAGACACTCTCGAATGATATATCTGTAATGACATCAATGAAATCTCACCATAACAAACTTGCCTCACACTGTATACCTTTAATAATTCTATGATGTTGGCATTTTGTTCAGAGATATTTTTACCTAAATTGTTAGGACATTTGAATCATTTATAATTATTAATAATGATGATTCACCTGATTTCTGATTAGTATGGGTTTGGTGTACACCCAATTATTAGCATTGTTATGAATGTGTTTGTAAAAATTTTATGCACGATATAATTTATGATTTTCCAAAAGCATATATGTTGTTGATAGAACTTGCCAGGTATTGTCGACCACTGTAGGAACCTTGTAATGATAGCACTAATAATTTTTACATGTAAAATTTTACTGCAAGGAATTTAATATTGACATTCTTATGTGTCAAAACAAGGTGGTACTAATTCTGACCTATTTGTAAAAAGAACAAAAGGTGTTCATCGTTCGGGAAAATTAATAATTTAATGTCTGTGACAAGCCTTAATTAAAATAATGATGGTAAATCTTAAAATCATTCGATCTTTTAAATTACATTCATATTGAATTTGTAGATAATCTATAAATGATTACTGCTTAATACTAAATATCTTTCAACAAATAATAAAAATATTCTAAATGTAAAAGCAAATTTATGAGTGTATACATAGTTTTTATTGTAGATAATGGTATCACAACTTCCTTTTGGCTTGGACACAAATTTTAAAAAAATATCACATTTCATTTTTCCATGCTGGCATAAGTCTTGAATTCGCTCCACACTATTCCAGATAATGGACTTTCAAAATGAACTCATGTGGACACACAACTTCAAAGTCATCCACAAATAATTATAATTAAAGTCTTAAGTCATATTATAAAATACAGTTATTATGCACTAAAAAAAGATTTAGTTCATTCCCAGACACTCGCTCATTTCTTATATATTGGTGTTACTTTGTTTCTAAAATGCTAATTATTTTTCCTTTGCAATTAACTTTTACTTGGTGTTCCAACTCTTAAGCTTTTTAATATCCAATAGAAAGCTGCCCTAACGTTAACACAAACGTGAATGAATCAATTCAAAGTTGCCTTCCCTAATCATCCAAGATGCTAATTTTTAGTCATTAGATGTTTCCCTGACGGACATGTCTGCATTCTCACGAAAATGTAAATTCCCACCCAAAAACAGTCCCAAGGCACGGAATGGCGGGCAGCACGAGCAGCACCAGCATTTCAAAATATTTCGGGACGACACCGTCCGGGACTGGGATCCTGGACCAGGTCATCCCCGAAGGAGACGAACAGGCCACCATCACGTCCGTGAGGCCCGACGACTCGCGAAAGCCCATCACGGCCGTGTTCCAACTCCCGCCCGTCACGACCAGTTCGAGCTCCGAGACCAACGCCACGGTCATCTCGATGCCGGACTCCCCCACGACCCCCGAGAGCCCCCTGGCACCGCTCTCCGCTCACAGCAGCATCGCCACGACGGACATAGAGCTGCTGTCCTCGCAACCGGGGACGCCCACCCTCACGGTGACCAGGCCGGATGCAGAGGATGGCAGGGGCAGCAAACGGAGAACGAAGACGAAGGAGCCAAAGGAGGACGACGACGACGAGGACAACTCCGACGACGACCTGGGGATGAGGAGGGACAGCACCGCGGCCGAGAAGAGGCAGAGGCTGAAGCACAAGTTTGCGCAGTCGATGGGCATGAAGCCATCGCCCAAGGACACGACCGGGGAGGAGCGGTTGCTGATGAACGTGTCGGTCGACTCTGCCTCGCCACTGGTGAGGCAGGACACTGGATCCAGCAGCCCCGAGGGTAACGTCTGAACTCGGGTTGTGCCGGTGAATCACTGACGGCACAGCTAGTGGAAGGAGGACTTTGGTGAAGACTTGTGGTTCCTCAGTTTGCGTGGGTGAATGGATTTATGTGGACGTGTGCCCACTGGAGAACTCGAGTGAGTGACGTACAAATCGGGTGACTTACAAGGTTTGGGACTTAAATTAGAGGAAAAAAAATAAGGGTTGATGAATTGACCACATTATGAAATCATCTTAAGGCAACATCATCAGCATCAGAGGGTGAACAGTTGCTTCAGTGAAGCGAATTGTCTCTCGACGTTATTTTTCAGTTTACATGAATCTCGACTTCAGTATTTGGAGTAAAATTTTCATCATACCATAATCTCTCACGTTTGTGAATCTTGACCAGCTGCCTAGATGGAACTGCGACAAGTGATAAGAATTAATTAAGAACCACCATCTTCATCCCAGAGGGTGGTTCGATAGGTGAGGGTAGAGATCACCTAGTTCTAATCGCAACAGCATGTGAAAATTCACACTACAAGATAGAGGGACCAGTTCCTTTCCTTGTGCCACCCGTGGTTTCCCAGGAAGCTGTGTTAAACAGAAAATCACACAAGTTGGCTTTAAAAAGCTGCGAGGTGTCCAGAGGCATCGCCAAGCCTTGAACCCGGGTCACCCATTCAGAAGCCAAGGGCTCTACCCTCTGGGCTACTAAGACTACAAAATTAAGAACAATAATGGAAAAATGACAATTTTAGCTAGGATCTGAGTCTTTAAGCAAAATATGAAGTGAGGGCATTATTTAACACTTGATGGGAAAGTAATATTTTCTCCTCTTGGGATATTAACCTTCCTTAGCAGCTATAAAAGTGCAATATTTTCATGCTGTTGGTTTTTTTTCCGTTTGTGGTCAAGAAATGATGTCTACCGATTTTAATCTTCTGAATCGGCTGTGCCATAATTTTGCTGCACAAAAAAGTTTTTAAATCCATCATTCAAATATATATATTTGTAGAAAGCAGTTATTTCTGAGGATGAAACTATCATTAAAGCGATGCAAAGCGGCATTGCTCAGTGGCTTTTTAGCCTAATGCTGGCAATTTATTTCAAAGGCAGGGTTTTTGAATTTTGTAAAATAAATATATAAATTTATTGCTACTCATCTTTGATATAACTTGGAATAAAATATTTTCTTATGCAAAAAAATCTGTGAAGTTTCTAGTTGTGTATTTGATAACTTGTAACCAAGATGCATGAGCAAATGTATCTTTTTTATCCTCCTCCTAGATTTTTTTAGGATTAGGACTGTAAAAACTTCCATTTCTGTATGGTTAGGCAAGGTACATATACCTAAAACCAGTGCAGCCCCTGGGTTAAAATGGAATTCCAAGAGGAACTTCAGATCTACACTTGGACAAATACCTCTTTTTCACAGTAAACGGAGTGCAAACACAAATGGAGAGAAGTACTGGTTGAACAATGAGGCTTTTATAATAAAGCCATATTGGATACAAAGTATGTAATGGAGATTTTGAACAACTCTTATTTGAAATGAATTCTGTTGAGCCCTCAAAAATTTCAATTAAAATACCTTTTAATTTATTAGTCCCTCCTTCAGTAAGAAATACCTTCAATTGACTGCTATCTAATATTGGCTCTAATATTGCTCCTGTAAAAAAAAGTCCCAAACACGTGTTTAGTGTGTCCAGTTATTAACTTAAAATATTTCATACTTTTGAGCTCATCAAAAGACTTGGAATCTGTAGTAATTATTCAAAATGTAGTAAAATTATACAATAAGACTATATATAGTTCCTAAAATTCCTGACGTCTCAAAAAGGTAGAAAGTAGAATTGGAGCTAAATTATAGTACATACATTTAAAAGTTTTAAAAATCTCTTTTAGCATCATTCTGTATATATGTAGTTCTTTTACTATACTTTTGTCAATTGTCTTTTTCAAAAGTGGTTATTTTTATAGTACATATAACCTACCTATGGCTTATTTTTTCCTGCATTTGAATAATATGTACCTGAGGTGTGAAGATGAAAAAAAAGAATGGTGAAAATACTTTATTCGGAATGTGTTTCTGAATGCATCCGTGGACATGGGCAATAATCCTTCAGCTGCAGCAGCTTCATTCTTTCACTACAGCTGGGAGAAAAGTATGTAGGACATTCTTCCCTTAAGGTGCAGGAAAGGGTGTAGCAGGGAACGAACCCTTGTAATCTGGGATGACCCATATAATCTGAGTTGTATCTCTTCCTTCGAGAGGGACAGTGGCGATTCAATTGACATGAGTTAAAATATTTCATAGAGAAATGTACCAATTATGCACTCCATATTTAATTTCCTTGACAACTTCTGATTAATATGATGCCAAATTATATGAAAATACCTTTATTTATAACCTGCATGTTACTTAAACACTAAGATTATTGAGTTACATTTCAAGGGAGGGTCAGGAAAGAATTTCACAGAACTAGGTGGAGGGAAAGCAGACAACTTCATTCAAGGGTCATTTACCTTCTCAGATGACACTGGAAAATGAGACCCTAACCTGGAGCAATAAGAAAGTGTGATAATTCAAACCTTTCTTAGGGACTTACAATTCAGAGAGGGACTAGAGAAGTTATGTCGTATGTACAAAAATGTCGTCTATATAGTTGCCCAAGAATACAAAGACATAGGTTTTCCATAGCTAAGGGGTTAATGAGAAGAAATGGGAGAAGGATGAGATTTTGGAAATTAGGTCTGGAGAAGAATGTTAAATGATTCGACAGATTTAAAAATGAAGTGTCAAGAAGAGTAGGAGAAGTTAATGGAGTTAGAAAAAATGTTTTTCAGACCATAGGAGAATGGAAAGGAACATGGATGAGACATACTGAGAAGAAACTGCTTGATGAAGAGTGTTTTAAAAGGCATAGTAAAGGAAAGACTAAAAAGAGGAAGAGGGAAAATGATTGAACACTGACAAATATGATAAGAAATTACGGTTAAGGAATTTATTTTTTCAAACCTCATTGAACATCATAATACCTAAGCCATATTTGATTTTATTTCAAACCTGTTTGAAATGTGGAGTCCAAAAAAATCTGATTACCTTCAACTTTTATGACATCTTTTGGTCTAAATGGCGTTCACAAAACTACATCAAAGCTCTCTCATTCTTCAGACTACAAGCTTCCTATAAAATTCAATTTGTAACATCTACCATACTCATGTCATGTGAGTCTGTCCATTCTTGGCTTGCAGAAGAACATTTTAGAATCAAAGAGAGCGTAAAATTCACTGAGGAGGCCATCACCTGATGGGATTCCATAATGAAACAAAATATATATACTAGTAACTTTTATGTATTTCCACCTAATGATGACGATTATCAATGAAACTGGTTGTGCCTTATATTTTTCTGTGCGAATAAAAGTTACTGCTTGTATTTTGTTTCAAAGAGAGATTGCTGTGCTGCAAACACTATGTGAAATTCTGTGTGTCAATTCTAAGCACCTTGTGAGAATAAGATGGATTTATGTTGGTGCGTAAAAATCACTACTGTTGTTTATGTCAGCAATATTTAATAACACAGCTATAAATCAGTTTACAGCAAAATATTGTAGTTTATCACAGCCACAGAGCACAAATAGCATTAAAAGTTAATGTAAATGGATAATACTGTACTGGAGGTAAAGATAAAAATCACCCAGTAACCTAGACTGCCTCCATGGACTTGAAAAAAATATATCCATAATTCTAAGGAGATATAAACTAAACTAGAAAAGCACTGAAACTGAATGTAAAAAAAGGAATTTCAACCAAGATTCCAGCTTATCCCTCAGCAATGTCTGGCAGTCTATTCTGAAGTATAGAGACAAACTGACAATTAACATGCATGCTGAACAGCCAACAAATCAGAAGGCACCCGACTCTCAAGCAGTAGGAATACATGTATTCCACCAAGTAAAAGTTCCAAAGAAGACCTGAAGACACTTGAACCCAGAATGGAAGCCAGTTAGTTATTTTGTATTATAACTTTGATATCTGCTAACTAGCAATAAACACCTTAAACTGAACCAAAGAGGATGAGAACTATTTTATTTAATGTGATACGGCCAGAGGACCAATCCTAAAATGGAGAATCATGGTCCCTTTTTATTTCTACTACTTTTTTTATTTACTATGTAACATATTGTTGTATTCTATTTGAGCATGGAGACAAACACCTTTTTGACCTGACCAAAAAAAACCCTGAAGAGGAGCAGTCCTATAACAGGGTTTCATGGTCACTTCTCCTCTCCTCTATTTGTTCATTTATTACTTACTATACTTTTGTACTCTGATTAGACCATGGAAAATAAACATTTCAAATTGAAACTAACAAAATAGGAATGATCCTAAAACAGGTCTCTCCAATGAGTGATGTTACCTTGTTACATCTTATTATTTAAAATCACCTTTCCGCTATATACCACTGAAGAAAATAAGGCGTTCTATTGAACTGAAACCATCAAGTGACCATTAAACTATGGACAAAACCTTGGCTGGGAAAGCAGCAGATCTTAGTAGTAGTACAGTAAAATCCCATTATAATGCCCATCACTTTACCACAGTTTCGGATATACCACAGGTATCACCTTGTCCCCCAAAATGATTAAATTGATTATTTTCTTTGTTATTAATAGGTGCAGTGAACAGTTTTAATCGAGCTTTTGAATAGAGCTGCAATAGCTTTGCAGTGAATTTTATTAGCTACGAGCCTACCAACACGTCGCAATGGTGCTACTTTAAACAATCATATCAACTCAGTCGGTGACACATTTACAACGTAATTGGATCCGAAAGAGAGACAATTGAGAGAACGTTAGTGCATTGCTTCACGACCATATTAAAAACTCAGAAAATCCCAATCGGGCATTATTTCTTTGTGACTCAAGCTGAGAGTGAGAGTAAATGCAGGTTTAATGCATTAGATGCATGCACTGGATAAGTAATCAGTTGAGTGATGAATTGGTTAGAGAGAGAGAGAGAGAAAATGCGATCGTCATCATTTTTTATAGTTACAAATAATTAAGACTAATGTGACAAAGGAAGGCTATCAGCTATCGAGCCAAAGAAAATGTCGGAGTATGTTAGTAACTCTCGTTAAAGTAGGGAGAGCATTTAAATCATAAAATGTCAATTTCTATTGCATTATGCAAATAAATAAGCTTAAAAATTTAGTTTTTATAGTGTCCCATACAGTTTCCCGTAATGATGCAGATGTCACCTCTGTCGCCTTAGACCCACGTTATAATGGGATTTTATTGTATTTCTATTTATGGGGTACCTCCATGTCTAAGATCATGTGGCAAATCTTCAAATAGAAGAAAAAACCCATCTGGACAAACAGGACACCCACACCATAGGTGGGATTAGAACCTTTGACCTTCATATTAGCCAATGGGCACACTACACCCGAGTTAACCAAGCTGGCCCACCAGATGTTTCTAAAAATTCCTTTCTTTTCCCCTTAACTTTGTAAATGATTATGCAAACTTGTACCCAGAGGGTAAAGGACTTGGCTATTGGTCAGGCAACCTGGATTCAAGTCCTGGTGATACCCCTGGACACCTCCAGCTATACCCAAGACGAGTGATTTTGTCTGTGTGCTAGGTCTTCCTGTGAAACAGCAGGCAGTGCAGGTAAATAATTGCCACCCTTACCTTGATGTGTTAATATTCCCAGGTACAGGTTGTTGAGTTTAGTACAAGGCAGGATCTACCCTCAACTATAAAACTGACCATAAGGTTGAACACTGCAGTGTGGTGTACATTACATATTTATTTCAGAGTGAAAACCAGGTAACCAGGTTTTAAGCCTTCATTTGGAGTGAATGTTTTTCGATTAAAGGAACGAATCAAAAACCCATAAAACTTTAAGGTACATTAAAGTCTGTTCAAAAAGAACGAAAGCAGCAGAGTGTAATGAATTTTTACTGTGGAAAAAAATTGAAGGATGGACGGATTGTTTTTTTCTTTCCATGGAGAAGTGTAGGGAACTTTTTTTATGCATCTATTTGACTGACAAGCAATGAGATCCTTGAGAATTAAGAAGGCAAGGTTAAATTTCACACTGGAAGGGTAAAAACTGAAACTGATAGAAAAGTTTACTAATTTGGGAAGCATCATAGAGAAAAATGGACATAGTGTCCCATATATTAGATGAAGAACTACATTAGCAAAAGAGGCCTTTGTGAAAAGGAAGGAATTGATGAGAGGGACCTTAACTGTTTCAATTCTATTTGCTTTTCTATTGCCTATTGATTTAATTCTGATAGTATTTCAATGGCTGAAACTGATAAAAAATTAAATAGGGCATTCTTCTGTTCACTTCAGGAGGGAAATAGTATGTTTTCCAAAAACGACTCATGGTATGATTAAGAACCAGATAGATGGCAGTAGCAAGTGAGCAGGGCATAGAGAACGAAATTAAACATCAAAAACACGAGGAAATGGAAGGACTAAACCGGAACATAATATTAATGTCAAAAACAGGGCACCCGCATTACCATGTCGCGTAATATTATGTCAAAAACAGGTAAAGGGTTAACCAAAGACTTGAGGAAAAGATTAGTGAAAACCCTCTAATATGTAGCATTATAAGGATCCAAAACCTGGTCCATGAGGGAGGATGATGAGCACAGATTGGAGGCTTCTGAGGTGGTGAAGGATGGAGAAGGTGAGGTGGACAGAGAGGAAAACTAAGTAAGAAAGGCTAAGAATGGTATTGAGGGAGAAAGGCAATTTCTGCAGGGAATCCAAATAAGCCAGGAAAGGTGGATGGAAGGAGTACTCTTGAGGTGATGGGTTATTGAAGGTTGTGATGGAGGGTAGAATGTTGGGTGAGGTAGGGGTAGGAAGAGAATAGTGATTTTGGATAGAGTGATAGGAGGTGGGAAGTACTCGTATACAGATGTGAAGAGGGATTATGTTAAGAAGTAGGGGGAAAATCAAACCTGAGACTCATCAAAGACATACCCTAACCAGTAGATTACCATTCATCATCATTTGACTGCCTGCATAGAGGCAACCTCTAACTGAGAACATCTATGTTTACCATTTTTAATGCACCTACCCATATAGTGCATTTTATTCAGACTTTGTGACCAAATATAATATCCCCATGGTTCATGAGACTGTATACTTGTATCCTGATATGGGTTTTCCCATTATTGGCTGTTTTTCAGGCATTGACTGTATAAAAAAGGCATCTGATTTGAGTCACAAATGCTAGCAAGATGTGAAATCTACTGGCCACTAACGGTATTCACTAATGTGTGTGTGTACAAGTCCTTTACAACTTCCCTCCCAGAGGACTCCTCCCAAACTTCATTTGTCTCCATCTCTGTCAGTTTTTATGAGTACCTAACATCTAATTTAGTTTAGTAAAAAGACTTGTATTATTATAGGTTAGGTGGTCTAAAAATAAGTCCCATAATCACTCGATGTTCAAAATATATTTATTGTTAATCAGAATACATTTATTCTACAGCAATTAGTTTCAGATTAACAAAGTCATGATGATTTAGCATGCAAATCACTATGAAACAATGCAAAATAATAACTACTACACCACTACACTGTCACGTTAGTCATAAATAGATTACTTGTACATTGTATCTTTCACGTTTACAAAGGTATAATACATTAGTAGGAAATACCCTGCTTTTGCAAATTCTATCAAACAGTCAAGCTTAAAAAATAAATGGGTTACGTAACAAACACGGCTTGATCTGGGTTAAATACTTTTGAACTATTTGAGCATAGACTCTGGCTGCCATAAGTTGATCACCAACAGATAAGAAGTAGCAGGAATACTTGTTTGAGGGCACATCTCGTTCTGCAACGTCATGACCCTTTGTTATCCCAACATGGACTTATTTCAGAGAGAACAAATTAGTAAAGGGTAAGAAATGCCATAGAACTTTTTTATACATAAAATATAAGCCTTAATATTTGTACAAACGTAATAACAAAAAAGAAAAGATGAAATAATACAACTTAAAGGGTAGTCACCTAAGGTTACCCTTGACTTCATTAATAACAGTGAAGTAGTGACGGGTACCTTCATCATATGACAATGGCAACACAAATGTTTGAGATCAACTTGGCACATCTTGAGCAGAGGATATATCACACATTTCAAGACAGGAGCAGCCCATTTGAATCCTTTGAACAGTGGGCTACATAGGTGGCCGGAAAAGACCCTAGAGAAGCACATATAAAATTTTGGGCTTCTGCAAACTACTGATAATAGATATCTCCACAGAGCTCTAGCAAACTAGCATGAGCAAAGTGCGCATATGGAAACAAATCCACCCTGACAAAGCTGCTAAAAGCATAATTACTGACTTAAAAATGGGAGATATTGACCAGAAAATAAAATATATATATATACACACACATGCACATAATCATCTCCAAAATATGTGATTTCTATTGTTTCATAATTATGGCTACACAGGGAAGTGAGGCACTGTGGAAATCCAACAGTAATGAATCACATAGGCCGATTACTGATAGTTCCACTAGTTTCCTTGTACTCCCTCTTGGGTTTCATTTAAAACAACAGTAAAGTCTAAGCAAATAGTTAAATAAAAGTCAAAATATAAGGAAAATGAAACAATGACAAACACACACACTTGCTAGCCAAGATTGAGGTTGCAAATTAGACCGAAACTGTTTGAAAGGTACACTGCTAACTATGTAGGTGGTGATGCAAACACTTGAGGGAACAAAAGAACAAGGAACTATGAAAATGCCAATCAAATTACGAACCACAGTGTACACTACTATGTTAGGGGTAACATTTCAGCCTCACAAAGGTTAAAGCTTTGGACTCATAAAAGCATGATAAATACTTGTTGAATACTTTGTACATACATGTAATTTGTTCGTGAACAGAGAAGAGAGAGTGGGAGAAGAGGTTATGTTTAAGGGAAAGTCCAAAAGTTGCCCCCAGGTGCTTACTATGAGCTATGATATGCAATATTTCCTCAATGAATGAACTTTCCAAAGAAAAAAAAAACATGATGACGGGTAAAAAGACTAAAATAAAATGACACTAAATATTAATACACTATGCAGAACATTTGAAAATTCTATTCCAGCAGAATCAAGTAAAACTGTTGGTTACACCTTGCAAAGAAAAACTTTCCCCAGGAGTAGTACCTTGAGCCTAAAGGAAAAACATTGCTGTACAACCCCCTATGGTGAAAACAAAAAAAAAACATTCAAACATTCTGCAAGTGCAATGTCTCAAAATTTGGAAGCTGAATGGAAAACACCTGTACACATTTCAAACCACAAGAAAAAATGGGACATTTTGGGCAATGGAGGAAGTATGCCTAAACGGGAAAACAACATAAGAACATAGTAATGACCAACAACATAATATGTTGACAGAAATGAAGTTATTGCATTTAGAAACATGAAATTAATACTGCTAACATTTTTTCTCTTTGCTACAGGGTTCCCTGTAGTCTTTAGCTCATCTCAATTTGTAAATTTTAATGACTTTCCTCCTGACTAATGCACGCCAAAACTCTCTCTGCTAATATATTATGGTCAACATTCAGGGGGGAAATATTTTCATTTCCATCACAGAAGAGAAAAATCAAAGCTCAAGCGCTATGCTACTTTGACACAAAAGAGCAGCGAGATATTTTTTTTCGTGGAAATTACTGTGATCCACGCAATGAGTCTCAAAAAAAAAATTTATATTGAATCTCAGTATAAAAATAAGTTCAACTGGCAACATTTTTCTTTCAGTCTTTCTTTCAAATAGGGATGATGCAAATTGCACTCTAGGTTCAATCTGCAAGGATAAACACTTATGGAATTTCAAAAAGCTTAGTTAAGAAGTGATGATTACATTAATGGACATACTTCAAAATGGAAGATGGCACAGTAAGGTGCGGGACTTGATGCTTTCACTGAAATCCAGTCCAATCTGAAGCATCCGATTCGTCTGGCTCCACACCGACACATTTTATGCCATTCTTTAACATTGGCGTCCCCATGCCTTTACCTAGATGTAACACAAATAAAGAAAGACATTAAAGACACCATCTTGCCTTCGACGAGTAGTTTCTCTTTGACAGAGCATCCTGTGCATTTTCTTAGATTTCCGGAACAAATTTTTTTTTTTACCAAAATAAGCAAAATCCTAAGTACACCTTGCACAGTGCATGACATCATGCATAATCTCATCATAAACGATATTTACTTGCAAGAAAGGATCATGAGCTGAGAAATTAGATCATGTTCTGGTTGTTTCTCATCATGCATCCACGATGAGAAATGATCATGAACTTGCATGAACAGCTCACGTCAGACATATTTGTTATGTGAAATAGGAAGATACAGCTTCAAAGCTAAAAGGTCATGATGTGTCATTAATTAGAGCATACATATTACTGTGACAAACAGGCAGTTTAGAAACTTATTGAAGTAGTTAGCTATAAAAATGTTGTGTGTGCAATCATTTAATCGAGCCCTGAGTGACAATTAGTCGGAAATCTAGAAGCAGAAAGTAGTATTTTATTTAACAGTTGGTATTAAATTCTGTGTAAAATATTTGTTCAGTTGCTTGCTTTGTGAAAAGTGGACAAGCTGTTGGCAGGAATGGAAATCAATTTGTGTGCAGACTCTTCCCACTTTGGCATGCATGGACTTAATTCACCGTTATGCACCAAGTAAGGTCAATTTTTATTGCGTGAATCCATCAGGCAATTAAATCTTATTCCCAATGATATCATGCATTGTGTATGGTGGTCTCTAAGTACCCTATACAAAAATGAATGGAATTAATTTTCACAATCCTTACCACAAAAATAATCAAGTATACATGGGAAGAAGATAAATAATGAGAAACTCTTCAAGTAGCAATATGAAGAACAGAAGAGTGGTTAACTGCATAAGGCACGATTGAGTTAAAACTTTACATAGCACAAACGTCTTTGCTTCCGCTGCAAGTGATATTGCAGGGAATAGGTTGATAAGTACTCGTATGTGACACAAAACAAGTGATAGCAGGAAAGTTTTAGAACAACTCCGGCACAATTTACCTATCTAACGAAAGGTGAAGGTTTCTCAGGCATGAAACCATTTTTTATTGATTCCTTATATTTTTCCGAGTATAACTACATATATTTTATACTTTTCTGTATGAATTGTTATTGACAAACAACGTAAAAAACACTAATTACATGGAATAGATTTGGGTTCAATTTTTGTAATTGGAACGCGTCAAAATAAACACTTTTAATCCTTTTACAAATTTTCAAAGAATGCTTCCTTTCAGAGATATTTGCAATTTACTGTCAAAAAATGAAAAATTGATGATCTTTGGGATTATTTTTCCCGAAAACTAATGAACAAACCATAATTCTACAAAAAAGACTATAAAACATTTGACTAAAAGAATGACCAGCATATCGTCTAGACCAGATAAAAAAAGTGTCAAGCACATAAGCTCTTGTAAATTTTTAAGGAGCCACTTCAAGTAAAAATATTATAATAATTTTAACCTTACCCAAAACTCTGGCATGGATGAGTAATGTCAAAGGCATTCCACATGGATACTTCAGTTGTATACTTTCCCTCATGAGCTTCACCTTATGTGCTAACAGCTGAATTTTGAGCATCACCTCAGACGAATCGTTCCTCTCTCCATTTGCATTGCTTAATCCCGTGGTCGCAGAAGCCTCCACCAGGTGACAGTGGACATTAGGTACCTCCTGCATTAAACCCATTATCTTGAAGAAGGATGAGAAACAATGATTATTTAGAAGTCAGCAGAGAAACAACATCGCTATCATTGGTGCTAGAAGCATTTAAAAACCTAAAAAATCATGCACGATGGGGATATTTAAATGTCTCACACTGCTACGTGCAGCATGAGGCTCTGTTGGAAAAAATGCCTTTGCATTGAAAAGGTTAAATTTTGAAATTATCCTTATCTCCCAATGAAAAAATGTTATGAAACTTCTTCTCCAGTGAAAACTATTTGTAACACAGTAAAAACTGTATGATGGGGAATCTGTCTAAGGTGGAAACCAGTCAAAGCCCAAAAAAATATGAAAATTGCAAAGCATTATAATATTTATTTTTGGGCATTTGACCCTTTTTACAGTTTTCTGAATTGGGATTTATGTATAACCATTTAACACAGTAAAAAGAAAGATAATCACTAAAGCTTAACAGTCATTGTATATCATGCCTAGATTCAAATTACATGTAGTGGAACAATAAACAATTGTGGAGATGAAAGACAAAGTAAAGCTAAAAATAGTCATAAACCATTTAGTTTTATCCTGATATTTATGCTTATATATAAAATTTTTTAAATTGTTTAGGGATAAGTTTTAAAAAAAATTGTATGTATTACAATATTCATTGAAGTCCCACATCGCCTTGGTACATTGAGAGATACTTTTGATAATTATTGAGAGTAAGGAAATTCAAATAGAGTGAAACTCCCGGTATTGGCTGAAGGAATCCAAAAGGATATCAAAGATAGTAACTCAGAAGACATAATTTTATTATTAAGTACATTATGCAGGAGGAACATCCCACGGTACTTTCTGTGTGTCGAAAGAGTAGTGAATCAATACCGCAACCAAATTCATCTGGATTCCAAAAAGCTGTTCCTGATTTGAATCTATTATCGAGTACCCCAACGAATTTGTTTTGTATGCTTTCCAACTTAAGGATCTGACTTTTGCGCAATAAGGATTCAAGGTAAAGGAAGCATACTCTAGAAGAGACCTCACCAATGATGTATACAGCAACCTGAGGTAAGATATAGCTTTAAAATCTTTACAAGTTCGATGTATAAAACTCAATATCTGATGAGCTTTAAACGTAATATGTTCCATATGAATATCAAAACAAAGTTTTGTGTTAAAAATAACCCCCTGATCAGACATGATAATGATCACATTTTTCTCAAGAAAGTCCCTCGATAAGGAACCTGTGAGATGCGGACAGAATACGATATGCCTTGCATTTTGTGTAGCAAACAAGTAGAATTTGAAACTGTGGATGACATAAAAGAAAATTCCTAACTCACGCAAATGTTTTCGGGAAATCTGGTTTTAATTTACTTATGGTTTACACACCATATCTGGTCAAAAACTCCTTTTGTTTAGAAGACAGCAGTTTCCTCAATAGCTGAGGTTAGGTGGGCCATCCCCTGAAATAACCAGCATGCAGTGTTGCCTACTACAAAAAAATTGATTTTTGATCTTGCATGAGAAATTGCATTCAGTTTCCCAGATATTTCTCATGACAACCTATTTTTGAATGATGAAGGGTAATCTACTGGTTAAGGTAGGTTTTTGATGAGCATTAGCTTAGGTTGGCTGCATAACATCTAACTTTAATCCCTCTTTAAATCAGCATACTTCCTACCCCCTATGATCCTGTCCAATATCCCTATTCTCTTCCTACCCCTACCCCACTTACCCAACATTCTACCCTCTATTACAACCTTCAACAA
>WURS02072378.1:0-52411 GCA_011762765.2 Rhinocypha anisoptera | reverse complement strand
GCAATGCAGGAGTTTGCATAGAGTTTGCCACCATTTGGGGGCTCTCTTGCAAACCTAAGGCTTAGTGAAGAAGAAGAAATTATTGACAACTAAATGGCTGTAAACATTTTAGTTCCCCACTCTTCTATCATAAATAAATGCACAATTGTGAAAAGCTACCTAATATTTCTACCCGTTGTTTATTCGATAACTCTCACAAGCTAGATTAATGATTTTGGGTTAATCAATTATTCTATGAAATCTTATTGTTTTATAATGTAATAAATAAAGTTCTAAAGAATAACTACATAAAATGATCATAAAATATGCACACTCACAAAATCGCCTCTGTAAACATGTTAAGTTTTAAGTTGAAAAGGTGCAGTGCTGAGAAGCTAACATTTAGATACTAAATTAAATACATATAGCTTGTACATTTATTAATTATAAAAATGATACCTAAAATTAAAACTCTAAATTAAAATTATTAACACTTTTCTAGTATCAATCGATAATATATAGAGACCCCTAACTTTTTAAAATAAATAGAGAAATATTAAGAAGTGTTGACAATAAAAATGCCACTTTTAATAACTCTAAAATAATTAACTTTATTAACTTTTTATTAAAATATAAGATTCATAATTGTTATAAACGTAGAAAGTTATTGGATTTAGTGGACATTGTAAACAGCACCAGCAGTTTCATGGCTAATTAGACCGGGTTCATTTGAGTCTATAGTTGCTTTAAATCCATTATGGTCAGAAATGTAGTTGACCAAGCGACGAATGCCAGTGGCGTCTTGGTAGGAGTAAGAGCCCTGCACGTTTCCATTGCCGTCGCCACTCTCCTCGCGGGTCAGACGAGTGCCATTTTCGTCAGTCTCGTCAAAAGAAAACGAGTATGGTTTGGGTTGCTGGTCCTGATCATCAGGAGATTGTGCCGTCACCAGGCAACAGGCAATTACAAGAATCAAGGCAATCTGTGCACCAAGTGAGTGAGCACGGTCTCGCCAAACCACCTCGCATCACTTACCTTAAGCATTTTGGTACTTTCAGGCTGGTGATTCTTCAGAATCAAATGAAGTTTGTGCGTTGATTGCAACTACTTTTATATACGTCAAACCTTGTCTTGCTTCACAACAGCAATGCACCGACCAACTTAGAGATCGTAGATTATGATGCAAGTGCCGCAAGTAAAACATGACAACAATTCAAATTAAATTTATGCTGAATTTTTTCATTCTTTCTCGATTCTTCTATTGCTTGATTTGTGTAAAAGTTAGTAATAAATAGTTAGCTATAAATAGTATTTGAAATGAATTGATCTATACTATAATCGCATATAAAGTTACATGTTACAAGTTAAATCTTAGTAAATGATTTTAATACAATTTAACTAATGACGAAAAATACTGGTAAACATTTTAACGAACAATTACCTACCTCAATGTCATAACTTTGTCATTGTTAACCTAAATTCTACGTTCCAATACAAACCAGCAATAACAAAGCCACGCTTGCTAATATTCCGACCCAAACCGGCTTCTGCAATTTGTTGTAATATCACTTCATAGTTTGAAGAGTAGTTTGAGACCAAAAAACTTATGACCCGTATTCATCTGTTTCTCTAAGGGTAAACTTTTGTTAGAACCTAAGAGACAGTTAACCTCAACAATATATTAATTCAATTAAACCAGTCTGTATTAATTAACTCCAATTAAAATTTCTAACTTTAACCATAAAGTGGACAGATGAATACGGGCCTATAGGTCTCCCATCTGCAATCTCCCACAACAAATGATTTTTAGTTGTTGGTTAAGAGTTTTGAACACGAACACGAAACATAAGGAACATTGCAAGATTACCAATATGGGAAATACTCACACATCTAAGCATACTGAAACTATGCTGAAACGTCACTCGGCCTAACTCCAATTTGAGACCCTGTGGTCGGGAAACAGCGATCTCAGGCACGCGTATACCAGAGGTTATAACTTCTGATACGGGTGGCCTAGCATGCTCCAGTGTGCGCATGTGCATAGAGTACTTTGCCCAGCGTCAGGCTTATGCGACGAGTCGGCTGAGGTATCAAGTTGATACTCTATTAACTGTCGCTAACCTTGCCCAGTTTTCAAACTTGGGTAGCCGATTTTGCTTCATGGGGGAGTTTGCATAGAGTTTGCTACCATTTAACGAGGACAAACCTAAGGCTTAGTGAAGAAGAAGTAGAATAAAGAAATAGTTACATTAACATATATGTTTGATTGCCGATCAATGATTGGTCAAAACATGAGATAGAACCACTTGTTTATTTATAATAGTCATTGTTAGATACGTGAGTATGAGGGTTAACTGTATTACAACAAAAATATCACAAAGCAAGCCAATATTTGTAATAAAACCATCACTAACCGTAGTTACCCTTAGCGTAACTATTCTCCTGGAGGTGAACTCCCTAGCTTTCTTGACAAGCAAGACTATGGATATATGACATTGAGATGGGTAGTTGTAAGTTTATGGCGATGTTTGTCAGTGTTTATATTCACTGGTTAAATTTTAATAAAATTATTTACTAAGGTTGCCGGGGTGTTACTTGTGAATTTATGTTAAAAATTAATTTGCAAACAAAAAGTGACTCTGGTCATGCTGATATGATGACAAGCCGCGCCCAAGCATGCGACAAATGAGCTCTTATCTGTTGACAGTCTTTGGTGAGCTACCTATCACCAAGAAGAGACTGTGAGGAAAGGCACACCTCACTACCGCTGGCAGTACTTTTCTTAATCATAACTCAACAGTTGTTATTCGGACCTTGAACAGTAAATAACTTGTATAGTTTCACTTTGAAAAGGGTGTCTTACGCTAAGTCTAGGGTTAAGAAAAGTTAGGTCATTTCGTTAGTTCAATATGAACAAACCATGACTTATTGGTTCCAGTTTAGCTTCAATTCTGAAAATAAGCAAGACAAAAGTTATCGATCTCTTCGTTTTGTAGTTCTAATCATGCTACCTATAAAAATATGTTGTTGATTTCATCTCATTGAAATAAGTAATATGCTAATTAAAACTTGTTTAACTACTACGCTAATGATTTACTACTTTTTAGCACCTTTTTCTTAACATCTGTGTTTTTTAATCAAATAACTAGATAGATTTACAAGTTTATTTCATAGCAACACTAAAGTTTAGTCTAAACAAATATTAAAATTGTTCTGTATTTCTTAGCAAGCACTACAATATTTACTTATCGCAAATGTCCGAAAACCTCTGAGTAAACAACTGATTAAACAACATTAGTCTACAACATGTCTATTTAGTGAGTCACATTTTACCGACTTTTCCACTTTCTTTAACATTAGACAAAACAGACTAAACTGAAAACAGACAAACTTGATAGCTTGCAAATAGCTTGAAAGATTTTTCAAACATAATTCTATTTGATAGTAACAAATCTTTTGACTAAATCATATAATATGATGCGGCAAGAGCAGTGATTGCCCATAGACTATAGGGTCACCCAGCTGCAACCTAGGTTTACTTTCCTCAGTGTTTTGGAGAAATCTTGTCAAAGTTTATACAATCATTCTTAGTAAGTCAACATGTCATCAAGGTATAGTACGGTATAGTAAGGCATAATCAACAGTACTCTATAACTTCTCCATCAACTTCACCCTTCTCAATCTAACTTGTCCATAAATGATATGGTTTTAATGTTTCCGACAAACTGTGTGATTATAATTACCCTCTGGCTATTCTGGCAAACTGGATAATCTGGGTAATTAATCACTCTAATAAATTCACTCAAGCAAACTTGCACAAAGGAACAAACAAAGCGAATTAATACACCTGATATACTGTTCTGGTTACGCTGGAGTATTTTAATGAATTGTTTTGATAAAGTTAGTATAGTTCTGATTGTTCTAATTAAGTTAAATAAATAAATAGATAAATTGTTGAATTGTTGATTACGGGCAACCCTCAACAATCCGTCTGTTCAAAAAAGACCTCTATTTTGAATTGCCACAGAGCAGGTGCGTGCTTCACTTATGACTATATCTAAAAAATGACAGGTAGAGAACATTTTTGGTCGTTTCTTGAGTGTTGCTTGTAGCTTCTTCTGTTGATGTGCTCACGTAATTATTCGAAAGTTTGCACTACCACACTGGCGGCTATTTCGATCAATCCGCAATTAACTCAAAACTGATTAGAAGTGATTAATAATCACTTATTACATAAAACATTTGCATTTTAATTCGAATGTCATTTGTGATTTCAATCTTCTTTCCTCTTTGCAAAATAAGTCAGCAACTCAGCCTAGTTGGGGATAGTATAAGTATAAACTAAAATAAAATAGGTTTTATTGTATACACAAAGTTAAATATAACTACATAATGACAAGGAGAAGAGGGAAACGGGAGGGTGGTAGGTGTTCACCAGATTCTTTACTGCACATTGTAGGTCACACCAGCAGATTCACCACTCTTCAAACCTGGCTCGTTAGAATCAACCTGAGCGCGGAATCCATCATCGTCGGCTACATAATTCACAGTTCTGGTGAGACCTTTAAAAAACATTTTAAATTACAAGTTGATTTTTAAATCACCGAGACAAGAAACAGATAACAATAGAAAATAAACAAGAACAAACCTTGAGCGTCTTGGTAAGAGTAAGAACCGGTGATGGTTCCTCGTTCGTCACCACTCTCTTGACGAGAGATTCTGGTACCGTACTCGTCGGTTTCGTCGAAACCAAACGAATATGGGTCGGGCTTCTCATCGGCCGACTGTGCCACCACAAGGTAGCAAGCAAGAGAGAGGACCAGGATAGTCTGTGTTTCAAGTTGATTCGGTTAATGACTGGCTGTAACAAACACCAAGCAACTCACCTTAAACATGGTGAATGTTTGGAGTGTGGAGTAGAGCTGGGGTCAGTTGGATGATTGAATGATGTTTGTGCTCCGATTTTAAATACTTTTATATACGTTTGTCCCTTGATCGAGACGATGCCGAGTGGAGAGGTGAGAAACGTATATCAAATAATTGTCTGCTTGAGACAGTAAACAAAGTGGTTTAGCGAGATGACAGCAGGCCCACTCGTGGATGCAATCTCTCATTTGCACTTATTTTACTGCTGCCCGCCAGCTCGCAGCAAGAAACAAACACTACATTTCAAGGTAGATTTGCTATCAATGTAAACTAGGGTCCACTAGTGCGCTCGATTCCAAGTGGACACACTTCTAGTTCAGTGCTCAAGGGCTAATGGTAGCGTAGCGCGACCCAACGGTTCAAAGGCAACGCTACTGGACACGGTATGAAGCGTGCCAATTCTACTCACGTACCACACCATGGACATAAAGTGAGTTCGTTATTGAACTGACCCGTCAGTTTGCATAGCGGCATCACATAGTAAGGTTACTGCAGGTCGATTAGCATATATTCTTGGAATTTCTAATTGAGATTGTCTCGAGATCACTGTTGCAAGATGCGGCATGTACTAGTGCCGATAGTGATCAGTGTGGATGGTGGAGTGTCGGGTGGCGTCCGCACAATGTCTTGACTCGTCCCTGCCACGGGCGCGCCACCCTGGATCACAATTGGCCACTGCGCTCTCCCTCCGACACATCTCCCCTTCTTATCTATGCTGTGATCTATCCGTGTCATCTCTTTATTGAGCATTCAGGTATTTCGAAAGCAAAAGTGTCGCTTCAATATCTATTGAGTGCTGCACCCATCGAGGTAGCTGATCGCGTGTCCATATGCAAATCAATGCCCAATTTGCACCATCTGCATCAATGCGATGAGTAGCTCATCAATTTATTTTACTCCCCGAACGCAAAGTGACACCATTGATCCAGTTCAATATTATCCATTAGTGATCGCGATTATTTGTAATCAGTAATTGACAAACTATTGAGGCTCAGACAATCAGTACTCATACTTTCATTTGATGATACTATTCTCGGGACATAACAAAACAAACTTTGCCTAAGTGATGAAAGGATAAATCAATAATAATTAAAAAGCAGCTTCAAGTTCATTAATAAGACCTTCTGGCCAGTGGAGCAATTGGAAACGAATATGTGCATCACGCTTTTCCAGGTACTTCTCAACTCGAAACAGATCAGCGGAGAAACTTAATTGAAATTAATAGTGACATCGTGAGGAGGCAGGCGGACGGAGGGGACAATAATGCAATGCATTTATTGCTTTCCAATATCACACGCTATTGAGAATACTTGCTAGGAGTTGGGCGGCTCACAATCGACGGATCTTGTTGTTATACCACCACTGCCACTCTTTACCGTCATTTTTTAAAACTATAAATTCCAAAATCAGCTGACAAGCACAGGCAAGGGCTTATGCAATACAATGAAAGAAGTTGTCTATCTCGATGTTAACAGATGCAAAGCACGCCACCTCAAAATGGTATATAAGGTGGATTTCCAGTCTCCACAGACTAATCAAATCATCCAGCTCATCGATCCAACAAGATTTGCTCTCGCAAAAATCAAGTACCAAAAATGTTCAAGGTAATATCTCAATGAATTGGGTTTCGACTGACATGGATCGATACTGTAATAACAGGAAATCGTCGCTCTTGCCATCTGCTGCCTGGTGTTGGCTGTGAACTCGGCTCCAGCCCAAGATGAAGCACCCACTCCGTATAACTTTGCCTTCGAAGAGCAAGATGCCAACTACACCATCGCAAGACAAGAAGAGATGGACGCACAAGGAACTGTGAGAGGCAGTTACAGTTACCTCGACAAGGATGGCTTCTTCCGTCGGGTCAACTACGTAGCCGACGAGAACGGATTCCAAGCAACTATCGACAGCAACGAGCCTGGTCTCAAGAGTGGCGAAACTGCTGGTGCCATCTATAATATTCAATAAATTCATCTGTAATAAACAGCTGCACAGCACCCCTTCCCACCTCTTAGTCATCTTGTAGCGATATATATGGGCTCACGCCCATTTAATAAAAAACCCTCTTTTAGCCATTAGATAGCAATTTAAGATCATTTGTTTTTTTATTTTGCTTCTTTCTTTGAGAGGAATTGTAAATGATTAAATAAATTATTCTTAATTGTTAACCTAGCTGTGATGTCAATTACGAATTTCGCGGTAGCGTAACGAAGCGTACACGGAAGAAGGAAAGTGAAAGTGCTATAGTGATATGCATTGTCAAGAATCGATGTGGCATCATCTGACCTCAATTTGTCACCAACATTACTCATACAGCTCTAGTTCCCGATTTAATTCGATGGCATTCTTTTATGTACAGTAAAAGCTCATTTCAAAATTTCCACATATCATTGACCAACAAAATGTACGACATACAAATTTTAAACCAAAGACCAAAAAAATGTCTAGGTTCAACTTTAACTCAAAGTCAAACAGTCAGGAAGTAAAGTAAACCCTCAAACTTACGCGTTGTTGAAAAGGCAAAATAGAAGGCAGCAATCGAATTCGAATAATGCCTTTTACTTTGCCTTTGCAACAACGCGTAAGTTTGAGGGCAAATTCTACAAACAAATGTTCGATTGAGTATATGTTGAGAGAAGTTAGGTAGTACAGTAAACCCTCAAACTCACAAAAAGTCAGTGTTCATTGTTGTTAAGGTACAATGAAAGTTCTAAATTCGGAAACCCAAGCAAGCACAAAGGCAGGACCATTTGATGTTTCATTATATACAGTGACTGTTACAGACATTGTTTTTAAATCTCGTGAGTTTGAGGGTTTACTGTATAAGTTTCTACAGTGTAGTCTATAATTTTGAATAACCGCGTTAAATGGTTTTGATTTACCTGTAAATTTTAAACAAACCATAGACCGGATAACCCGTCCTGAACTATCAATTCAATCAATCAGATTTTCTTCCTTACATTACAACTATACGGAATAAAATCAATCAATTAACCACTTTCTGGTTGGTTAGTGAAGGTTTAATTACTGTCAAAAATAGAATCAAAAAGTATATGGATATTTGAAATCAACAATGATTTAAATTGCCCGAGGTAACTGAAGTTTTACTGTGTTAGATAGTTTCCCTCATACATGCAAAAAAATCAAGGTCAAGATAGCAAATACGTGCATAACGCGATTGATTTAAATAAAGATAAATTTTTCCTCATTTAAGCAATTCAAATTAAGCGTACACGTATCATCATGATATCAGTTAAGTGGCATTTTATCATACAGAGCATAAATAAAATTGTAAAAATAAATTTGAGACTAATAATACTCAAAAATAAATAATAGACTAGAATCGCGATTTGACAAAAATCTAGTTTTGACGATAATTGTATATAATATCGATATAATTATCCATACACTAAAATTCAATAACATGCAATCTTAAGATCGGTGAAGTTTGTCAACATCCTAAAATTAAACAAGACAGTAAGTGATCCACTGGCCAGTAATAAACAGTAACAGACCTCTTTTAGAAAATCTTTCAGTTTTTCAAAAGATTCTTTCAAATCAGCATTGACAATAATCAAGTCAAACTTGATCTCTTCAGCGATTTTGCTATCTTCCTGTGCATGTTTTAATCGTTTTGCTATACTTTCAGCTGTTTCCGATCCTCGTTTTCGCAAATTTCGTTCCTTCAATGCAAATATGTAAACTTAGAATGTATCAATTAGAGCTTTTGATTATGCTAAATACCAGTGTTTCGAGCGAAGGAGACTTGATAAAAATATAACGTGCGTGAAAATTCAATTTTTTCAAGCTTGTTACACCACGAATATCAACGTCCAAGATTGGAATTAAACCCGACTGCTTGACTGATGCCAACTCTTGATGACTAACAACGATTTAGTCTTTTAAAACTATAAATTCTATCAGAATATCCCTTACCTGGTTCCATAATAGTTACCGGAAAATTTGGCATATTCCACAAACTCGTCGTTTCGAATCATTCTCTCAAACGTAGGAATGTCTACAAAGTGATATGCCTTTCCATTTTCTTCTTTTTCCCTTGGTTTCCTCGTGGTGTCTAGTTGCAAATAAAGACAATAACTTTTGCGGAATTAGTTAGTTTGAATTTAGCTCACGGGAAACTGAGAATTTAAACGTATTCTTGTAAAATGAAATGAGCATATCAAGCAGAGTAGTCTTGCCACTTCCCGATGGTCCACACACCACGATGGTATTGATGTTGTCGTACTTGCATGGCTGCAACCGATTTTCATAAGTCGCCCCGAGTTTGGCCATCAAAACGAATCGAGTGGTGGCATATAGAGATCTAATGTGGTCCACGAGATAGTGTCGAGTGCTGCAGGGAGCCTGGCTCGACAGTGCCTTAAATAGAATATTCATCGAAAAGGTGCATCGAGAATAGCTCGATTCCGAGCCTTGTTTGCTGCAACGCGCACACCACCTAAAACCAAGCATGGATGAGCATATGTTCACTTATCTATCTTGACGCGCCATCTCTTGTCTCAGTTCACAGTCATTTTAACACTCTTCTACATTATAATTATTATATACTTTCTCTTACTATATTCTTCAAATTGAATTGACAATTTACTGCAATTTTGCATAAATGTAATGAAATTTAAAAATTAATTCATCTTACAAATGTAGATGTAAACTTGCTATGGTTATAAAATTAAACGATGAAGAAGTATGCAAATGAAGAGAACGGTAATGATTACAAGTACTGCTCGAAACTCTACACAAAATAAGTGAAACAAAATGAGATAAGTAGAAGAAATGCAGCATTGGTCACAGTATCGCTGACAGTGGTTAGCCTGATCTCACGTTGCACGTTATCATACCAACTCTTGTCCTCCACCACACTCTCAATACCATTGGTACACTTCGATATCTGTTCCTTGTTAGTTTCTCTCGAGTCGAACAATTCGGACATGTTCAGCTTGTTGCACTATGAATTTAGTTTGTTTATCAATAAATAACAATACATAAATACGTACGTTTAAATATTGAGTAATATGGATTATACAGTATTGGTTTTCAAACATAACTAAAATGTTGCCATTGGACAGCGCGATAACTATCTTCACCTCGGTAACAAGTTTTGTTGTCAATTTCTTCAGTGTGATATACTTTTGTAAAAAAGTTAAACAATGTGGTTTGCTTAGTAGAGTAGCGTTGGTTGAAAAGCGTAGATTATAGAAGACTATAAGCAAACAATGTTCGTTGAGATATTCAAACTTTTGATCGAAGACAATGTAGAAGTAGCGGTTGAGTCCAACCAGAAAGAGACTGGCATATCGGTTGGTCAAAGAAGTGTCTTGCGAAGTGAGAGGGATGAGAGCAGTGATGGTGCAAACTGAGTCTTCACTGACCAAAACATATTGGTCACAGTGACTCTCATCACTTGCATTGATCCGCAAGGTGCTGCTCTCCAAGTCAACTCTCACCGATAGTAACACGTTTCGATTCTTCTGCAAGATAACTCATGTCAAAACTAGTTTGTTATCAAAAAGCTCACTTTTTGAAGACATATTTTGCCATAATTAAATTCAAACTTTTCTTTGTTTAAATCGACTTGCTTGATATAAGGAACCCACGTGATATCCGTATTGTTAAAATCAAAATCACCTACAACATGCTCAATGTAAGTGATTTGTTGACTTGAAATGTTCCAAACAGAAAAATGAGTTCGATATATAATCAAACAGGTATTTTGCTCAATCAGAACAATGTGATCGAATTGTAGTATTTCCTTGGACTGAGGTATTAGTTGACAGATTAGGAACTTTAAGTGCAATTGAACATCAGATTACACATTATCAAATATCATAACATAGTTGTACTTACAATCAATCCAAAAACTCGATGCGATTTACTTTGAATAAAAGCCATTTATTCTTTTTATTATTTTTGTTAACTATTACTAGGTTACTTAAAATTTATATTATTGTGTATTTATAATTAGATTTTAGAAAAGATATACTGAACAGAAATCGTATATTTGAAAATAGAATTGTTGAGTAAATCTATTATTTTTCGAAAAGCTAGTTAAACAATTGGTTTTTGTATTGTGAATACACACAGTAAAATCGAATTCAATACAGTAAACCCTCAAACGGGTTGTTGTAAAGGCAAATAAGAAAGCAGTAATAAAATTCCACTAAAGCCTTTTACTTTGCCTTTGCAACAACGTGTAAGTTTGAGGGCAAACTGGATTTTAGTTTCCATTTAAATTTTGCAAATATAATATATAACGAAAATACAACTTGATTTTATATTATATTTATATAATACTTTACTTTATTTTAAACTCCAAAGTGTGTTAAAATTTAACTTAATATAAGTTTATCACTTTTAGTTTTCACTATGCATTATTTTTATCATGAAAAGTCTAGCTACAATTATATATCAGTATTATTGGTGTGGTCAACTGAGACAATATATTATATCACTAATTGTTCACTAAGATTACCGAGGTCTTAGCTGGAAAAGAAATTGACCACTTAGACTAAGCGAATACTTAGTGAGCAAATGAATAAACAAAAGAAAAAGTCAAAAGCAGCGGGTGGCACTTGGCGCTCACTGTAAGACGGGGAGACCAACACTTGCAACGAGCAAAACCAAAATAACACGATTTATGTTTTAAATGTTTGAGTTCAATCATTTTTAGTTTTTAATTTCTTGGTTTTACCAAAAGCACTAAACTAAGCAAAGCTAGGAGCAAGCAATTAAACTAGTTGATAACTTTATAAAAGACCTTAGGCCTCAAACGAGTATTTGAAGTTAGCATGTTTTTGCTCGTGTTGTTGGCAGGTGTTGGGCTGTGCCATGTTGTGTGGCCGGCCGGTGTGCACCCCATCTACTAACAGAACATCTGGCTCGACGTCAGCAGCAAAGCTGCACTGACGTGACGTGGAGCAACTTAAGAGCACATCGTTGGAAGTGAGCAGACAGCGGAGACCGACCTGGAAGTCGCCGACGTAAGCCACTTTTGTGCTACCTTTCTCCCATACTTGGCGAATCAATCCTCCAACATCATCACTTGTTCCTTTGAACAGTCTTTCGTCTTGAGATGCCACTCTGAGTTGGCTAGAGCGGTTCAGTCTTTGTAAAGTACCAACTCATTCGCCAACTCACTTCACTTTTCTCTGATCTTGTCCCAGTCAATTCCACCCAAAGAAGATGGCCATCAAGTTTCTTGAAGTGATCAAACCTTTCTGCGGCATCTTGCCCGAGGTTGCAAAGCCGGAACGAAAGATTCAATTTCGTGAGAAGGTTCTATGGACCGCGATTACGCTATTTATTTTTCTAGTATGCTGCCAAATACCACTCTTCGGTATCATGTCATCCGATTCTGCGGATCCTTTCTACTGGATGCGTGTCATTTTGGCTTCTAATCGTGGTACACTAATGGAACTCGGTATTTCACCCATTGTAACATCTGGATTGATTATGCAATTGTTGGCTGGTGCCAAGATAATCGAAGTCGGCGACACTCCCAAGGATCGAGCTTTGTTTAACGGTGCCCAGAAGTTGTTTGGAATGGTGATCACTATTGGCCAAGCGATTGTCTACGTGATGACTGGCATGTACGGAGACCCGGGTGACATTGGCGCTGGAATCTGTCTCCTTATTATTATTCAACTCTTTGTCGCCGGTCTCATTGTTTTGCTGCTGGACGAATTGCTACAGAAAGGATACGGTCTTGGTTCTGGCATTTCTCTCTTTATCGCTACTAACATTTGCGAGACTATCGTGTGGAAGGCCTTCTCACCCGCCACAGTCAACACTGGTCGTGGTACTGAGTTTGAGGGCGCTATCATTGCTTTGTTCCACCTGTTGGCCACTCGCCAAGACAAAATTCGCGGATTGCGTGAAGCTTTCTATCGAAACAACCTGCCTAATTTGATGAATCTGCTGGCCACCATTCTCGTGTTTGCTATAGTCATCTACTTCCAAGGATTCCGAGTGGATCTGCCGATCAAGTCTGCCCGCTATCGCGGCCAGTACAGCTCGTACCCCATCAAGCTGTTTTACACTTCTAACATTCCGATCATTCTTCAGTCGGCTCTGGTTTCCAATTTGTACGTCATCTCGCAGATGATGGCCGTGAAATTTAGTGGTAACATCTTTGTCAATTTGCTCGGAGTATGGTCGGACTCACAGGGTGCTGCTCGTGCTTATCCTGTTGGAGGTCTATGCTACTATCTGTCCCCTCCCGAAACTTTGGGTCATATTGTGGAAGATCCAATTCATGCTATTCTCTACATAGTCTTCATGCTCGGCTCTTGTGCATTTTTCTCTAAGACCTGGATTGAAGTTTCTGGCTCTAGTGCCAAGGACGTTGCTAAGCAACTGAAAGAGCAGCAGATGGTGATGCGTGGTCATCGAGAGAAGTCGATGATTCATGAGCTCAACCGCTATATTCCCACCGCGGCCGCATTCGGTGGTCTTTGCATCGGTGCTCTCTCCGTTCTCGCAGACTTCCTCGGTGCCATCGGTAGCGGAACTGGTATTCTTCTAGCCGTCACCATCATCTACCAGTACTTTGAGATTTTTGTTAAGGAACAGAACGAACTGGGTGGCATGAGCACTTTGTTATCGTAAAGCAGCATGTGTACACTTTTTACATAGATTTATATTTTTTAATATATTTGCACATGATTTCGCTTATTATATAATAAAAAAAAGAATGCAATCACATCTCTGTTAATTGCTTTGCTGAAACAGTCCAAAAACAAAACAACATTCCAACAAGCTATATTTTTATGTTGAGTAATTTGTGTGAAACTCCCAAAAAGCTTTTCATGTTCAGCATTTTATTCGAGGTTGCTTTATTTTATTATATATATATGATAATGATATGAAAAGCAAAATGGAAACTCACTCTAAATAACACAAAATTAATTATGTATTTGCATGTTTTATTACAAGAAATAAGTTTTAAGCAAGCCTTTTGAGAAAATTCTATTTTGAATTTATTTGGTAAAAAATAATACTCAAAGAGATCGGTAATTACTCCAAGTTTGTGCAAATTTCTTTGTTGGTGACTAACGACGAAGTAAAAGCTAGTGAGGGAACAAACATGAGTAGTTATGGCAGGGTCCGCTGGAGAGAAATGTAGCTGGGAACCCTGCCGAGTTAGGTTGGTTAGAGTAAAGAGGGCGCTGCGAGCGTTGCAACTTCGGAGCTCGAGCATGTGCTTGGTGGGCATTTGTGCAGGCCAAGTGCAGTGCACAGCATGGTGCTTTCACGCAGTTTCACTGCTCACAGTAGCCTCTGGCAGAGCCACCCTGCTGTGGTGTATCGCGCCACATGCAGCCACATGCTTCTGTCTTCTCTATTCACTTCACCTCTTCTATGTTCGTCAATTTTGTATTATCTCCAATCTCTACTCGTCACTATCTTCTTGACTTCAACCTTTGCGCGCTTTCTCACTTGGTGGCTTGAGCACCACGCTTCTCTAACACTGTTCTCCCGATTATCGGTGTTGGGGCGTGACTTTGGAATTGTACAACACTATAAGATTACTCGGTGTCTAGTGATTTAACCACACTGTTCTCCACATAATTCGGCTATTTAAGTGTATATTCTTCTGGTGTTTCAGCAACTGTTTACTTGTATTCGGGAACTAAATCTATCCAAAATTTATTCTAAGAATAAGACTAGCGTGGCCACACCGAGGTCACTTGACTTTTCTCCTCAATTTACTTCCGAAAATTCAGAAGACGAGAAATCCCTTACAACTCCAAGAATGCCTAACATCAAAGTTTTCAGTGGATCATCGCATCCTGATTTGGCCAAGAAGACAGTTGACAGACTTGGTAAAATACTCCTTTAAGAACAAGCGTGACAATAAATTAATTGTAACAATTAATAGGCATTGATTTGGGCAAAGCTGTTTTGAAGAAATTCAGTAACCAAGAGACATGGTGAGTTAAATGGCGTCCGTTAATAGATCATTGTTAATGATGTGTTATATAAATAAACTTTCATTTTCTCTCAGTGTCGAGATCGGTGAATCAGTGAGAGGCGAAGATGTCTATATTATCCAATCCGGTTGTGGCGAAGTTAATGATAATCTGATGGAGCTTTTAATTATGATTAATGCTTGCAAAATCGCTTCCGCTTCTCGGGTCACTGCTGTTATTCCATGTTTCCCCTACGCTCGTCAAGATAAGAAGGACAAGGTAAATAACCTTGGCTCGTGATTTGTCACTAAGTACTAACTAACCTGCTTTTTTAGTCTCGTGCCCCAATTAGTGCCAAGTTGGTGGCCAACATGTTGTCTGTGGCTGGTGCTGATCACATCATTACCATGGATTTGCACGCGTCTCAGATTCAAGGTTTGATTTGGTATACCAGCTTGGAAATCCCCTTCTAATATAGCTTGTTAGGTTTCTTTGATATTCCTGTGGACAATTTGTACGCCGAACCCGCTGTTTTGAAGTGGATCAAAGAAAACATTGTCGAGTGGAAGCAATGTGTGATAGGTAACCAAATTGGGTTTTGATTACATGCTGATCACGATGTTGACGAATTTCTTCTTGCTTTAGTGTCGCCTGACGCTGGCGGAGCCAAACGAGTAACTTCGATTGCAGACAGGCTTAACGTGGATTTTGCTCTGATTCACAAGGAACGCAAGCGTGCCAATGAGGTAGCCTCGATGGTCTTGGTGGGAGACGTGCGCAACCGAATCGCTATTCTGGTGGACGACATGGCAGACACTTGTGGCACGATTTGTCACGCCGCTGAGAAGCTTCGCGAAGCCGGTGCTTCCAAAGTGTACGCCATTCTCACTCACGGCATCTTCAGTGGACCGGCTTGTCAGCGCATTGAAAATGCTTCCCTCGAGGCTCTGGTTGTGACCAACACCATTCCCCAGGAGAAGAACATGCGAGATTGCCCTAAGATTCAGGTATTTCTTCTTCACCTGTTTTTAGTTCTAAATGCTCACCTAACCTCATTTTTACCCTCCTTTGCAGTGCATTGATGTAAGTATGATTTTGGCTGAAGCCATTCGACGAACACACAATGGCGAAAGTGTGTCCTATTTATTTTCGCATGTACCCATGTAGACCATTGCTTTTTATTTTGAATTTATTTTAGTTTTTTAACGATTTATTATACCAAAACTATACTACCTAGTTTTTATTATTGAAGCTGTTTCTATATTATCTTATATAAATTATTTTGAATTGACCAACTATGTCAAATATATTTTGGTGATGAAATTTCTCAAATTTGTTCCAACATTACTCTCGCATTCCATTCAAATGTTTATTTTTATACACAAATGCATCAGCAGATTTGCTTTTAAAATTGAGCTTATATAACATTTAAAAATGTCTGCATGCTTGCGATGTTGAAATGTGATGAATCTAACCATCAACTGTGACTGCTTCGACGGATGGATTGTTAATAATAAAAAAGTATGGCTGTTCTCATATATTCAATTACTTTGTTATCGCAACTGAAGATGTATCGTTGTATATAAGACTGTTATTTTAACAAAAAGTCACTTTGACATGGATGATGGCATGACAGTGGAAAAGTCCGCCATATCAAAACGGTATCATTTCATACTGCCATAATCAAGGTTCGCCTGTTAGCTTGCTGCATCTGCTCATGAAATCGCTACTTGACACATCAGCTAATGTTCTCCCACTCGATCCTCTTCAAACATCATTATTATTTCTAACGTGTTTGATTTGTATTTTTCTGCAGATATCGCATTTTATTGCAGAAGCTATTCGGCGTAGTCACCATTGTGAAAGCATCGGAAGTCTATTTCAAGAAGTGCCCTTCTAGTCAACGAAGCAGTGGATGCAGTATTGCTTGATGTCTATCAAATAGATCTCTAACTCGCATTAACACTTGTCATAACCACTTTCATGCCTAGTCTTACTTAATGTAATAATTAACATTTTATTTTATATTAAAAAATAATTCTTACAATTGTACAAAAGTTTCATGGTGATACAGATCCAAGTTTCCTCAGGAAGTCATGTTATTAACCAAAAAATCGACATAGTTGTCGAGAACAGTGAGATTCGAACTAAAAACAAAACCAAATGCAAGTTAGCGACGATAGGAAGAATATCTAGAAGAAAGTCAATTTGAGGTTTGGTGGTTTGAAACAAAAATTCACTTACGGTACGTAAACGGGAGACATGTGATACGACTGTTGGTTATTTTTGTTGGCAAAAATGAGGCCTAGAATAAAGCCCTTGAGGAATTTCTTCTCGCCGATTGCCATCAGTGCATTTAGAAAACCAATGATAAGAGCCACTATGAGGATGAGTCGGTACCTGAGAGTGCAAAGTGAAAAGTCGAGGCGAGCCATGTTGGAGTGTGGAGTGAGATGTGAAAGTGATTGGCGCACAGGTGAAGAGGAAAGAGTGCTGGGTGAGGTTTGAATGAGTGGATCACCTCAAGTAGGCTTATATACCACTGCCGCGGGCACCGGTGGCCAAGTGGAACCAACTACCCGACTTAGGCGGAATCGAGTTGCGATCAGTAAAGTCAACCAAGCATGTCTTAGCCGGCTACGACCTATGGTGGTGATGCCAATCTGATTACTGCTAATAGCCACCTGGAAATTGCAATCAATTGTGATCAAACAATGCACCACTGCTCGCTACCTCAGGTGACACCTTTCACTAAAGCCAAGGTGCTCATTAGTCACACTGGCCTGAGATGTTCCTTGAACTGAATCCACACTTATGCATCATTCATAATGATCAATATAATTTAATAATAACATAGTAGAATTAATATACAGAGCATGTGTCGGTGTGTGCAAGTTGGATGGCAAGTCGATATATTACAATGTTTTGTTGCTCCCGGAGAGGCCGATGCCAGATGATTGGCAGTTTTGGTAGTTCAATTAACACTAGATCAAGTGGAATGTGTAACAACAACCGGGTGTTTCCAGCAAATACCGCGTCTTCATCCAAACAACAGCAATTACCAATTTAATGTACATAAATTGAAATATTGCTTGGGTTAAATATAAAAGATAAATATTTCCGACTACTATAGTAGATACAAAATGTGTAAAAATAGAAAATTATAAAAATATTAAAACAATAGTTAAAGTTAATAAAAAATGTGGTCACAGTGGCAAAGATAACACTGAGCAAATAGGCTCAGAGGAATGGAGAGGCAAATTGCGAGTAAGCAAGTTTGAGAATGTCAGCCAAATATGCTGCTACACATGAGGCTTATAAGAGTATGAAATGTTCATTTGCTGCACGTTGCACTCCGTACAGTCCGAGTCGGTGACTTTTTGAAACGATGCAGGCAATGTAAATGAATTCTTGGCATCACATTTCACCAGCAGATGTTCGTTTCCATTCTCCTTATCCTTCTTGGAAGAGGTCCGACGCACAATGCGCTTTTCTTTCGAGGATGTCTTACGAATTAGTGATTTGGATGTGTTCATCGATTGCGATCGATTTGCATTCGATGATGACGATAAAGGAGTCATGTTCGAACCGTTGTTTTCTTCTATGTTACAAAATAAAAATATTAAATATATGTATCTAAGGTTAAATCGCAACAACTCACTTGATTTAAGAAACCACTCAGAACGAGTCTTCATGCGTTGAGTCTGACGCTCATGAACAATAGGCAAAAATGTTAATGATTTAGTGCTTTCCGCGTAATGATTAACGGTTTTGAGATCTTCTAATTTGAGTGTATCGTGATGCTGGTCTGGAAGTGGCATCACTGTGATCGATTGAGGTGAATTTGAGTTGGATTGTGTAGAGAACTGTCATAAAACATTTCGAAATGTATCAATGCTTCTAGCAGGAAGAGAAGGGCAAACTTACTTTGAGAAAGTTTTCTTCCAGTGACATACTTAGTCTGGCATATGAGTCTTCAATAGTAGTGTTGTGGTGAGATCTAGTTAGAGTAGTGTCCGAGTCGTGTGAACAGAGAGTGGGTGTGCTTTGACATTCCTCAGCAACTTCTGCAAGATATAAATTGAGCTTTAGAGACTCCTGCTAACACCACGAGTTATCTATGTTAGCAAAACATCCTCAAAAGAAGCATGCAAATTGGTGATATACTCGGGTAATAATCTCCTATATTCTCTAAAGCACAATTCAACTCTAAAAAGCTTGTCAAAAGAAGCAACACAAGCAAACCTTTGAGTTGACGGGAAAGACCGACTTGGGAAAGACCCCATTTTTGAGTTTCGTTATTTAGCCATTCTCGTTCAACCATAAGAGAGATATTTCCTTGGAAACAACCCAAATACATGCAGTTAGACAGGGAACAGGTTAGTAGCGTTGGTAACTCAGAGGATGTTTGTAAGCCCTTAGAAGAGATTAGCAGTCGCTTACTTGGAACTCGAGTCTCAGGAGGATATTTGAAGGTAAAGGTCCAATTCTCATCAACACTTAACACTCTTCTGGTGATTCGAGCGTAGTATTCGTAATTTTCTTGCCCAAATAAATTATTTACACCAAAATTGTCAATTATAAACTTCATGATAGATGATGCAACCTTTAAATAAAACATTTATCTTATTAAACCACTCAACATATATTTTAAGAAACTAATGACAATAGGTAAAAAAGATAAAAAGCAAAATAATAAAAAAAATCAGTAAACAGCTAGGCAAACTTACCCTAATGTGATTCTTATTTGACAAGCAAATATATTTACAAAATATGCCAAAGGAACAAATGGTAAGAGTTAGCCAAGGAAATAGTTAAGCAAGGAACTACCGGATACAGCCAACTGTTGACTCTAGCAATCAGCCAAGCAAAAGCAAAACACACAACACAACAAACTTGACCTACCTTGAATCGGTGAACGTCTTCAATCTTGGCAAATTTACCATCTGAGATACAAGAGTGGAAAAAGCTCGGTGCGACAGAAATACTGATTGCTTCAGACGACATGCCACTTCCTGTCTGTTCCGTTAGGTCAGCTACTGCTCGAAATGTTCCAAACAGAAGCACTAGCAAGTGCTGCGTCACCAGTGGCAAAGATGTCACAATTCTGATATATATCCACAATAAATTATGTCAACATACAACTTCAGAGAATAATTGAAACTTAACTCAATTTTAATCCAATAAAAATCTTTTTACGGCATCCCAGTGAGTGATACAAAATTCGTGTACTCTCTCTCTCTCTCTCTCTCTCATTCAAAGAGCTAGCCTAGTTCTAAGACCCAAAGTAAATCTTTATTTAAATTGTATATTTTTTCCTTACTATACCAAATTACTATACTAAAAGTAAATTAAAGTTTACTACAGAAAAAAATTAACTTAATTAAATAAATTAAAAGCAATAAATGTATTTTAAATATTTAGAAAAAGTAAGTTTAAGTATTGGCGGAAGCATTCAAAAACCAAAAATAGTTCATAAACCAAAGAATGAAGTAAATAAAGCAAATATATACAAAGTCGATAGTTTAATAAACAAAAAACCGCCGTTGCACAAAAGCATAAACAAAAAACAAGCTAAGATGTGCGAAATCACTTGGAAAACGGTGGGTAACCTTAATCTATTAATAGAAAATAGTGCGGCTATACAATTTAAATTGTCAATGAAGTGATGCACCAAAGGAATAGGGCGCATTTATGTAAGCATTGCGCCAGTCAAGATAGAATAGCAACTGGAATCGAGTTGAACCGCCTTGATTGGATTGCAACAAATTGTGCACTCACTCAACCAAGTGTGCCTGTGCTATTTGACACTGCTATTCTAAGACACCAGGAAGAATGGAGACAGAAGAGGAGTGCATTCAACTCAGCCCTAGTGACAAACCTGTTAATTTCTTGGCATTTTTCTTCATTGTCATTCCACGTGATGACATTGAATAGTTTCTTTTCTCTTTCTGGACCAAATATGCCGTTAGGAAGTTTGCGAAGAAACTTTTTCAATACAGAAGCAATTGTGTGCACAGAATAGTTTTCTATATTTACAAGACGTCCCGTCTAAAAACAATGCACATATATATTTAATAAACCTTGTTTCAAAAAGATCATTACATTCAAAAACTTACTTGAAGAAATTGGACCAACTTCCGCATGTTTGCTTGATTACCCGGAGCTCGGAAAATGTCTTTCTTATAAGGTGCTTCTTTGTGCAATTTGAGAATCATTACCAAAAGTGGACTGGGAATATCGTTGTGCGTCCCACAAACTGTTTCCAATGGCACTCCAAATTTTACTCTGCAACAAGATAGAACAAATTAAAGACATAGTAAAATAAAACTTTTAAAAGTAAATAAACATTGGCACAAAACACACCGGTCAATGATAAAGTTATCTGGTGTATTACGTAAAATTGAAAACATGATGTAAGATAATAATTAGGCATTCATAATTCAAATCACCATCGATTAAATGTAACAATCAAATCAGTGCGTAAGTAAAACTCAAAAACTATATAAAAATTTGAAGAATCTTGCGTTATATTTCTAATTTCAAAAAATAAAAACTTTATATTAATGAAATTTGAACAAATTCAAAGATGTTGTTGAACAATTAATAAGGAAGTTAGTGGAAAAATAAATGCAGGAGTGGGTGAAATGAACTTTCACTGACGCGAGCTGAAAGTGAAATAAATGTGCTCGCGTTTCGGGTTTGCCCGATGCACGCATAGTTGAGAAGCGGACTGTGCCAACCAAGTCGGGTACGTACCGCATGTGGAAGATGCTATTTCAGGCAAGGGAGTAGAATTATTAGGCTAGAATTATTGGCCCTCCACTCCCTGAAACCTCACTTCTCACATTTTTTCTATTTTACTAAACCTTAGCAAAAAGACCAAGATTAAACGGTAGCAAACTCCCGCTTGGAGCGAGGACGGCTACCCAAGTCGTCGAAATGAGCAAGGTTATAAGTTATAAGGGATTGTTCAAGAATCATGTGACTCAAAAGTAGCAATTTTCATGACCTCATGTGATGATTTTTAATCAGCCAAAAGCACTGTTCAAAGAAGGAGAATCAGAAAATTTGTAATCTCTACCCCTTCCGGGAGTGACATAATTCATAGACTATCCCTAACTGGGTAAAGCTCAGTTGATACCCACTCCATTATCCCACAGCTTCTGTAAATTAATGCTATTGCGATCAACAACTTTTTTATCCTAAATCCTCTAACTTCTAAACTCCCACATGCACACTTCTGGGGCTTAAGGTACCATGCCTTCTGTCAAGGAGACCGTCGATTAGATATACAAAAACAGGTTTGCCTCACGACGAAGTTCTCTATTCAACTGATCAATCAATAATTTATTAGTGAAAACCAATTCAGAGTTTAGATCAGTTAACTCTAGAAATCATTAATCAATAGAATGTAGATTTTTAAAAGTATAATTTTTTTAAAGTGTCATTAGAACAAATTAATAAATAAAAAAACTTACTTTTCCATCCGTGTCGGATAAGGTAAAGGTGAGTTAGACGATGATTGTCCATTGGGTGACATTCCACACAAAGAAGAGGTGGCAACTCTGCGTGCCAGTGAAGCCATCATACTTCAAGTCAAGTGTGAACGGTAGCACAGATCTATCTTCAAAACCGTATCTTCAAGTGTCACCTGCTTGGACTGCGAGTCAAACTCAATCCCGTTGCCGGCCAAAGAGATTAGAGTTGGCTCAACAAGATGGGATACTTATATATGGAATCACGGACTTGTTGCCGATTTATTGTCTTTGGTGTTTGTGATCGACACTTGTTTCGACTGCTGTATGTTGCTTGTGGCAATGTTAAGGGCAGCGATGGTTAAGGAACATCATAAAACCTATCAATAACACCAGACTCGACGAGTGCAGCCAAATGTCGACAAAATACACAGGAAGAGATCTATAAGCATAATACAAAAAGAGTATTTAAAATTGCATATTATTTTTTAAGTATATATTGTTATAGTTTGATACTAAAATAAACTTTTGATAACTTTACATATTTAGGAACTAAATTAAAAAACTAAATATTAAAAAACGATACGACAGAACAAATAAAGTATGCCATGTATGCAATACACATGTACAATAAACAAAATCATGAAGTAAATAAAAAACAATACTAACTTGGTAAAGCCGAAACATTAAAACCTAATATAGGAAAAAGCTACCAAAATGAAAGTTTAAATGTATGTGTATCAAAGTGACATATTTAGTCAAAGCACGAGAAGCATTTCTAACTTACACATCTTCAACAAATGACATGTATATAAAAAATTGTTTTCTCTGAAAAAGAATACTCTTGGAGGTGTTTTGTTTTGAGAATGATAATTGGACGAATGTTTGAAACTAATGTGGACCCATGAGTAATTGGAATCTTCGCCTAAAATAGGCTACGCCATCATGTTTTGATAGGAAACTGTAGACACTGAAGAAAGTCGTTTTCTTTTCATAAACATGCTTAGAGCTTTAAAATTGGAGCAAAGTTAATCAGTCGATGAACTGTAGATTAGATTTGATTTTGCTGTGCAAATGATGTGATTATACAACAGTTATTTAATAATAAATATAAAAAACATGAGCGATAAGAATGGTAGAAAAAAAGAAAAACCAAATATATCTTAGTAAAATGATGCTATAGATAAAATGGAATACATTTTCAATGATTTATAGAGAATTGGTCAATTGGTGAAGACAAAACAAAGTTTGGGGTGAAGAAGGCAAAACCAGGTGGTTGGAACCTCGTTGGCGTTGGTCAATGTGGTCAATGTGCACAGTGAGCAGAGTGAGGAGAGGACCAACACGGCAACAGCAACAACACGGCAGCCTTCTACCCAGTTGCAGTGGCGCAATCACAGATTGAGTGACTGAGTGGGTTATAGAGTGCGTCACTCAATGGCAAAAGGCGTACCCCAAGTGCATCACATCCACATAAACCGTGTTAGATAAAACACGCCTTTTTGGAAGCACTCCCGAAGAGTGTGAGTAAGGCGCGCGCCCAGTGAGAGTGGCCGAGACAGGAGTGAAGTAGCACGACACCATTAGTGGTGGGCGCCACTGCTTGCAACTGCTTGCCACTGCCAGAGTAAGCCTTTCACTGGCCTCTGATGATGATCCCGTGGGCTCTCACCGTAGCCCGACTTTTTTGATGTTGTCCACCACGAACGCACTCCTCTTACCACTCATGCGCTGCCTAACGCGGTCGCATTGCCATTGCCCTACCCCAAAAACTACAATCTTTGCCTCACACTCTGACCTCTCATGCGTCACTGAATCTTTCCCGATCTTCTCCACCAACTGAAATAGCCATCTCGGATTGTTACACACATTGAAGTTAATAGTTTAAATGAAGGGAAAAACTGCAATTTGTATGTTAATAAAAAAACAGTCAACAGTTGCACTGGTCAAAAATGTCAAATATGAGCGACTTGTTGTGCGCATGTATACACACTCGAATTAAAGCCAGATGCAGTATTTATTTTACGAATAATTTATCCTATTTCAAACAAGCTATTCATTAGTGTGTATTAATAATTCAGATCAGAAATCGTATGACAGCTTATCATTCAACTTGCATTTTATTTACTTAAACACGAGCCAAGTAATTACTTTAGAAATATTAATATGAAATATTCGTGTTAGTTTATATATATTTAAATAAAATAATAAATACTAAAAGATATATGATAATATAATATAGTATAATAAAGATAATAATGTCCAAAGTATTTTAATTTTTCAAGAATTTCAGATTTGTTGTACTAAATGATGGCATTAGTTTGTTTTGATATGAGCATAGTTTCTATAGTTACGAAAACTTTCTCGATGCTTACACATGTGATTTCATTTGATTTATTAGAGATTTTGACCAATGATTCAAATTACATGATCAAGAATATATGTTCAACTGTTGTCAATCTAAATTATGTAATCAAATAATATTCTTTCTGTCGATTTGAGCGAATCTGTACCCAGAGGAAAGTGAACTTTGGCCTGTTTATCACCGACACAACACTTGGTGAGATAGCGCAATTGGTTTTTTGCATATCAGTGATATCACAATAGCTACCAAATTGGAGCTTACCAACTACAGTACTGTTTGCGTCATCTGCACCGGCGCACCACTCTGGCACGGCGTCAACTTTGTAGTCTGTACACCTTGATTAAAGTTTATCTCAAGATAATTAGAAATTTCCAATAAATTAGGATACATCGGATTTAAGTATGCACTGATCGGTTTGAATGAGTACATTTGCCTTACAGAATGGTAAGCACACATACGTTCATTTTTTGTTTCAGTTAAACTAATCAAAGCAATAATTTATTTGTTTGAATACTAGGACATCGTCGACTTTAAACAGGCGCTCAAGTTTTTAAGAGCTATTCAAAGTGAAGCTGATTTGTTTCTCAAGGATTACTCTCGTTTTCAAATATTGTGCACTTCTATCTTTGTGACCTATTTCATTGTGAAAGTTTATTCCTTCTATGAAGATGGAGACTGTATGATGCTAAAGGTTTAATCTGATTATTAAATAATGAATAAATGCTATGATTTCTAGTCAGCTGGTCATCAATTAAAGCACGTTTGTTTCGTGGACTCATCAAGTTGCCTTTTATTCGCGGTATAGCCCAAAAAGAGCTTGCCAGTGTGGACAAGGCGATTTCTAAGCAATGTCGTGAAATTTACCGCGGACAAAAGTTTCTTGTGGAATTGCCTAAAAATGGATTGAATAGGCAACAAATATTTGAACACTTTAATAAATATAAAAACTTGTCAAAGATTGATTATCGAAATGGAAAAGTATCAGGTAGGTGACTTAGTTCGTTGAATCAACCAATTCGATCTAACCATTTTTGTTGACTAGGCACTATCTACTTTGACATGGCAAAAGATTTATCGAACATAGTAACGGAAATCTACGGTGAAACGGCTTACACCAACCCTCTTCACCCGGATGTGTTTCCTGGCATCAACAAGATGGAGGCTGAGATAGTGCGCATGGTGTGCACTTTGTTCCACGGTGACCACAACTCGTGTGGCACTATCACTTCGGGTGGCACCGAGTCGATTGTGATGGCGGTGAAAGCCTACCGCGATTACGCTCGTCTTCACCGTCACATCACCAAGCCCAATTTGGTTGTCCCTAACACAGCTCACGCTGCTTTCCAAAAATCCTGTCAATACTTTGGCATTAAGTTCAAGTCCATTCTAGTGGATCCCAAGACTTTTAAAGCTGACATCAATGCGATGCGAAAAGCAATCGATAAAAATACAATTTTATTGGTTGGATCCGCTTGTAACTATCCTCATGGAGTGATCGATGACATTCAAGCAATTGCTGAAGTATGTTCTAACATGTTTTTAAATTGACTAGATATTTTATTGTTTGCTATTTTACACTTTAGTTGGGAGTGAAATTCAATATTCCTGTTCACGTGGACTGTTGCTTGGGTGGATTTTTAATTCCATTTGTCAAGGCTGCTGGGTTTTCCATAAATCCGGTTGACTTTTCTGTACCGGGTGTGACAAGTATTTCAGCCGATACTCACAAGTATGGATACGCACCCAAGGGTTCTTCTGTGATAATGTATAGCGATAAGAAATACCGAAACTGTCAGTACTCTGTGCAGACTGATTGGCCAGGTGGTATTTACGCAACTCCAACCGTGGGTGGAAGTCGATGTGGTGCCAACATAGCCACTTGCTGGGCCTCACTGCTTTACTTTGGCTATCAAGGTTATGTGAATGCAACTAAGAAAATCTTAGCTGTTCAACGTAAAATGAAAGCAGAATTAGCCAAGATTAAGGGTATTTACATCATGGGTGATCCTGAACTTTCAGTTATTGCAGTTGGATCGGATAACTTCAACATATTTCGCCTCAAGTAAGTGCATTTATGGAGTTGCAGCATTAATCTGATAGTTGATATGTCATAGGGACATGCTGACTGAGAAGGGTTGGAATATTAACCCTCTACAATTCCCATCTGGCTTTCACATATGCCTTACCTTGATGCACGTACAGGAAGGCGTGGCAGAAGCATTCGTACGTGACGTGAAGCAGTCCGTTGCCGCATGTATGAAGGATCCCGAAAAGAAGGTAGAAGGAGCTAGCGTAATTTATGGTATGGCTCAGAGCGTTCCCGACCGATCTATGGTGTCTGACATTGCCTGCCAGTACTTGAATAGCATCTATGAAACCAACTGATTTTATGTAAATTATTTTATTCAAGCAATACATTAGACAAATCGATATCGTTCTGGGATATCGTTTTCGTCTTCAAATCGGACAATCTCGGCATTGGCTGGGTTTGATGAGATCAGACCCGGTTCGTTACTCCTGATTCTAGTGCGAAAGCCATACTCATCCGAAACGTATTCCACGATGCGCAGAAGTCCCTGAGTCAAGTTAGAGTTAGGTTAGTAGGCTAAGTTGGATTATGTTAAAAACTTGAACTTACGTTGGCTTCGCGAAATGAGTAACGCCCGCGCACAGTGCCTCGCCCGTCGGCCATTTCTTCACGAAACATTTGAGTACCATACTCATCAATCCATCTATAACCCCAACTATAAGCACCTGGTGCATTCTCGTTCTTCTGGTTAACGTAGCTAGGTCTAGTCTTGTCAATGGGTTGTCTAGGCTTTCCTTTAAAACCAATTCCATTAACTTGCTTTCGATTCCAGGTGTTCATTTCTTTTTTTCCAAGCAAAAAATGTTTTTGATAATAAGGTTTCTGTTGCGGTTTACGATAATTGGTCAAAGGTTGTAATAAATTTCGAGAAACTTGAGGGCTTCTGGTACTCGGCATGACATGCAAGCACCAGCATTGGAGCACCAAAGTAGAAGTGATCAAGAAATACAAACGCTAAAAGAAAAAGATAATGGGTGAGAAAATATTCAAGTTCAAATGGAAGGTACCATTTCAAAATAAATAAGTTTGATCAAGTAGTCGGACACTATGCTATATTCTAGCAGAAGGTTGGAAGTAAGCGACGTACCAATGGGGAATATGCTTTATATAGGATTCGGTGGCGGAGAGGGTCTTACTGAAGTCTTTCTCTAATAGCTTGTTTCTGATGCCATTCACCTGTTGGAGTCAATCACCAAGCAAGTTGGTGGCAACTTATCTCACTTGCAACTTTACATTTCAATAACATCAATAACTAAAGTGAAGCGATTGAGTAGAATTTTGAGATAAGACCAACGATGGCAGGTGGTTAGACACGGCTCAAGCGGAGATTGCCTGTCTAGCTTGCTAATGGCAACACCTTCTATTATCACTGATATTGCTATCTGCTTCACTGTAACCCTTTCGACCCACCAGTATTGGATTGATTCTTTACTTCCATATTGTTACACTAGAATCGGCGTTTTCTTAATTAAATTGAATATAATCAATCCTAGCATGTAATTGATTCTTGCCTCTGCTGATAGTATCAAGAGATTAACCACAGGCGGTTAATTACTGCAGGAGGCGCTACGAGGAGTAAGAAAAATCATTAATCTCACATCATCAATTTGTAAGATGAGACAGCTTTTACTTTTGCGATTTCTGTAGCGATGTTTATTGCTGTTAGTAGACAAGCAAGGAGAAAGTGCATTGTTTTCTTGATCAACTATTTCAGTGCTAAGGGATACCCCTTAAAAACAATAGTGGGCAGTGGCTGCAAAACATCAAAGGGTTATTGCCGAACAGTGAGAACTGTCAGTAGTGCACGATTACATCGAATGCATTAGTCTATCGCGCTTAGCAACAACATTAAAGCTAATTTAGCACACAATGATGTTAAAAGTATTCAGTCCACCAGCACGTATTCACACCAGATCTCCTTCTCGTTTTGGTCGTTCGATCTGATCAGATTGGAAGAACATTAAGCTTGAGGGGTTATCGCGCGCGCCACAACAAACCGGTCAGCGAAAGACTAGCTCGAATGCCACCGGTGATAGTGATACTAATTGACCGAATCCAAGCTTTGCCTGGACGCGAGTGGCATCGTTGCACGTTGCTCATCGACTCGCCTCTTCCTGCTAATGCAAACTTTCGTTTTTATGGCCTGATAGTGATTGGTCATCGACATCGGTGACTTGCGAAATGAAGCCATTAAAATCAGTCTATCATTCATCAGAGAGATTCGCATGGCAAATTGCCGATAGAAGTGCCATAAATTATTCAATTAAATCCATGTCCGACGGTACTGCACAGTGGAGGTGGCCAATTCGGCCCCTTTGGATAAGTTTGTTGGGGCATATGCCATATGACGCGTCGATGCTATCATGATCAAGTGGAGACGTCAACTCTTGCTCATCCATTGCCAATTGGAAACATTCATCATAGCAATCATGCACCTGCACACAAATGTACTTTACAGGAATCATATGAACTCGATGAAAACCATAATAGCCATCGGTTGCAATTATAACTTTAATTTTTAATATTAGTAAGAACAGCGTTGATATCTACACTAAACCCCATTCATTCGAAGACAAAAAATGAGAAAAAGAGACTAGTTCATGTAAGAGTCCAAGAAAAAAAACAACAAAATAAAGTTCAAAACAAAAATTCAACAATAACAAAAAGTGAAAATAGTTAAATAAAGAAATTAAAAAATATAAAAGTCAAGAAAAAATAAATACATCTAAAATGTCTTCAAATGACTGGGCGAGTGTCTAGTGTAGCTGACAGTGAATGTGCGTCACATGTACACTAGATCACTACACAAAGAATTACAAGAAAAAGAAAAAAGTGGGCAAAAGTTCGGTGGGGTGGTGAGGAGTGTGATTAACTCCCATAGGGGATTACATATCAAAACATAAATCATATCAAAGAACAAAAAAGTCAATCAGATGACATAAATATGGTGACTCAAGTGGCTTTCTTAGAAAATAATAATAATTACAAGTGTCTTACCAATACTTTTGTAATGAAATGTGACAAATGAGCAGTGGCATTTCATCAATAAATAAAGCAAAATAGTGCCATAATTAACTCATCGCCACACCACAGCATTGTACTGAGAGTCAATTGAAAATAAAAACTAATTATGAAGAATAGTTCAAATGGGTAATTAAAAATGTCGTTGACTCAAATTTGTCAAGTCAAACTGCGATAACATACAAAGTAATACGACGAGAAAAATATGACCAATTGGCTATAAGATAGTGACTAGAGTAGTGGAGGTAAGGAGAGTGCAGTTTGGCATGCTGCCGACGACATAGAAGGGCCGAGTGAGTCGTCGGAATCGGGTTGCGGAATTGTTTGAATAGCAAGCGTAATTGTGGAACCAGGTGGAATATGGTCTGGGTCAATAGGACTTGCTTGCACTTGACCGTTGCTGTCTTGCTGCAAGATGGTAGCGTTGAGTAGAGTCACCGTGTTCGACTGTGGGTTGCCTAATGAATCGGCTTGAATTACAGTACCAACCGAATTGGGAACATTATTTGCCAGAGTTGCAATAACCGTAGCGTTGCCTAAAGTCCCATCGTCATTCACAACCTGCTGTACTTGCTGGATTTGCGCTTGTTGAATCTGTGACTGAACTTGCTGTTGTTGTTGCTGTTGTTGTTGTTGTTGCTGCTGCTGTTGTTGTTGCTGCTGGTTAGCTGACTTCGACTTGGATTTGCTCTTGGAGCGAGAACCCAGAGAACCAGATAGCTTCAAATGAGTTCGGACCACATGTTCGTGTCTTTGGCCTGGAGAAATAAATCCTCGATCACACTGCTTGCAAGCATAAGGAAAGTTTTTTGTGTGTTTGTAGATTTGATGAGTTTTTAAACTAGAAGCTTGAGTGAATCGAGATCCACATTGGGAACACTTGAGAATAGAAAAACCAACTCCATTATCATTAAGAAGTCTCTTGATAACAAAATAATTACCTGATAAGGACGTTCTCTGGTGTGCGTTCGTGTGTGGCAAATCAAAGAATATCGCACTGTATAAAAGAAACAAAATTAGTACCCAGAAGATCAAGTGTTACGAAGCCTACCAGTAAACGACTTATTGCAATCAATACACTTGAAGGGCCTAGACTTTGAATGGGTCTTTTCGTGCGACTTAAGCTTGGCCACGGAGACAAAGTGTTTGCCGCAATCGGGGCAAGCAAGGAGATCTAAACCCGGGGTCTGGCCAGTGACGGTGACTGTGTTCGGAGTACCACTAACGTTAGTTGAGATCACATTAAACTGGTTGGTCGAATTCGCCGTTGAAGTGGTGAAAATCTGGTTGTTGACCGTGTTGATGGCGGATGGAGCTACCAACATACAAGTAGTTCCCGATGAAGAGACCACCGGCAAGGCTATCATCTCTTGCTTGACAGCCACCGGAGTCGCCGAGACTGGAATTGAGATGAGATCGGATTTGACTGCAACTGGAGTGGCCACTTGTGTTGTGGACATCGGTACCGCTTGCGGCAGAGACTTGGTAGCGATGATCAGCTGGATATTGGTGGGTTGTCCCAGTTGGTGGGTGGCCTGGTTGTGAGCAGCGGACACAGTGACCGGATGGCCAATGGCACTCATGCCCGCTGCATTCACCCCACTGCTAGGTATGATGTTGATCCCACTGATGCCACTCATTGCCATGCCCCCTGTGCTGATCATTGAATTACCCAGTGATTGCATATCAGCACAGAAGTAGGCTGTTCCTGCTTGCCCGGCCAGCTTTATCAATGTGTCGGGTCGGGGGGCAATATTGCACAACAATTATAAAATATATATAATATATAAATAATAATAATTATATAATGAAGACAACTAATACTGATAGCCACAATCGGCAGCTTGTCTGTGAGTAGTAATAAGTCACTTCAATGTGTTTGACAAGTTTTGTAAACTAGATAAGATATGGCTTTTTGTGACCAGAGAGATTGTAAAGCAGAAAGAGGTAAGTGCAGCGGTATTCTTGTCACATGCCTGTGTGAAGAACCACGTGGCTGCTAAATAGCAGATATATTGATCATGAGTACCAACAAGACTTGGCGCGTGGTATTGTGAAATATACAACTGACGAAGCTTGCCTGAGTTTGCAGACTTAACATGGCCATGTTCTAGAGCAACGACATATCCTCCACTTATTGTTCTTCTTATTGCCAAGTCAACGCTTCCACGATATATACTTCGACCGGAATGATAACAATATAGCTTTCAAGGTGCATAGTCAAGTTGATATTTTCCGTCACTCGTTCACCAGATGATACTATTGAGTAAAATAGCAAATCAAGGGAAGCAATGTTAAGTGCTTATATTTCAATTAGCTCCTATAGTAACAACAAGAAAGTGTGTATATATATTTGACAATCCGATGATGTTTAGGTAGTTAAAAATGATTAGCAAAGACTATATCTCTTATGATTTCCTCTATATCTTGACAAGACTGTTGCGTGAAGCACAAAACGAACTGACTTACATTGATGTATCTTGCAGTGCACCATTGGCCATCGTTTTCGAACCTGGACCGAATCACATAGAGGAATCCACAATGAATCGATATTTAAAATCCACTACTATATGAAGTAGCAGAACACTGGTCGAACAGAAGAGACTTATTATTAATTTCTGACTCGGAATCGGCTAAAAGCTATAGAAGGAATTGGGTTAAAATTACCATAGAGATGGCATATAAGCAAACGGAGATGGATCGGTAGCACGGTAGGACCCACTCACCAACTCGGCCACCAACAGAAGCCAGCAAGGGAGGAGGGATGGCCAGACTAGTGTTGCACTGCCACCAGGCGGAGGGGCATAACGGTGCGATGCGCCCACCACCACTGCAGAATTGTCCTCGCTCCCTCCACCATATTCGATCGATCCCGCTCGAGCCCCTCACCCACTCTCACTTTCTCCCATCCTGCTCGTGTCTAGGCTAGTCACCAGCCTCACAGAGGCACGCACAGACCCCGACAGCAACTCGAGCCAGCACTGCTCGGCCCTCCATCCCATTGCCAGATTCTTGCAACGCACACCACACGATTCTCTCCAACCATGGCTCAGTGCAATGGCTTGGTGCAATGGCACAAACAGCAAGACACACACACAGAAAGAGAGGCCAGCTGGGCGTGTGCCACTGAAAGTACTGCTAGCTCGCTGGTGCCACCCTACTCACACCAGATGGCGCATTTATAGATAAAGTACCAGTACCCGGACCAAAAACTCAGGGCTGATTTGTGGGTGCGGGACACAAGTTTGCAGGGCAACAACTTCTCGCCAACCTCCATAGACTGTGGCGTCGCCCAGCGGCAAACAATGCGTTGGAACACTTGAACCCCCGAAAAGTCATGCCTACCGAACACTGTAGCGTACCATTTGAGATGACACACGTCAATGACCTATCCATACGACCAAGGACGCCATAACACTCTATCTTTCTCTCTACAGTGTGTTGAGACAAATAGATCCTAACATAAATCTATTTATAAATAAATTAAAAAATATTTTTTCAAATGCCGGCATTTTTATTATTTTTTTCATATATAATTTCTCCAATTTACCATAATTTATTGTCAATAAGTAATGAAAAACCTCTAGTACTGGATATTGAAACACAATGAATGAAAGACTCGGACCTTCAAAACCACATAAAACTTTTGAGAAACAATATCTAAATTAACAGTTTGATTTCCACAAAATTTTATTAATGTTATAAACAAAGGATTTGTTGGTTTTCAGTACTCTTTTGAATTGATTTTATTTTTGTATGATTTCTGTCCGTTATATATACGATTTTATTATTCTTCAATAAATAAATAGACTTAATCAAAAATAATGCAGCACTGATTTCTTAGATCACTTTCGATTCACAACACTTTAACAATTTTTTGAACAACGAAAACTTTTGGCAAAAAGTCTTATATTATACTTTCTTAAAAATTAATCGGCATTTTTATATATTATAAATAAATGAGATTTAGAGATTTTTTAAAAATAAAAATGCTTTCTAAATGCAATGTCTGATTCAGTGTATTACGCGAATTCAACGAATGTTAAACACATTTTCTAAGCCTTACGCATGCGCACTCCTCTGGCTCGAAAGGCAAAGAAAAAAATTTATAACGTAACAGAGTGTAAAATTGACAATTTTGAAGTTATATTGCTATCTAAAGTAAACTATAACATGTACATCAATTTGATTATACTAAAATATTGAATATAATAAAAATAACAGAATTAAGTCACATAAAACTCTGAATTTGAAATCAGGGTTAACAAACCAACTAAAAGTCTAAATGGCCGTCAAAAACAACTTTTTTCTTTTCATTATTTTTGATTGTTAGTTTGTGAATGGCTTAATTTTGTTATTTTTATATAGAATTATTTATCAAAGAATAGAAAAAATTAAAAACATTTTCCGCATAGTAAATTCCTAAAACTTGGACAACATAATTATTTGCCGTCAAATCTGACATAAATAGAAATGTTATATTTGCTATACCACAATGCTCTACTTCAGTAACTTTAGTATGAATATATATATACAAAACGAGTTCAATCAAATCTAAAATAAATGTTATGCAAGATGCCACCGTATCTAATTTTTTCAAATCGATTTCAAACATATACTTAATTAGGGCTCCCAGTTGATAATAGGGTATCTTGTTGAGTTTGATTAAATGACTATAAAAATATAATATAATATAAATAAAAATATAATATAATATAAATAAAAATATAAAAACAAATAAAACCAATTTAAATCTAAATTTAATCATAGAATTACTTTGCCGGTAACATATATACATCTTATAAGACTAGAAACCGTATTCTTTTGACTAATATTTTACACTTTTAACCTGAGTTAATTGGTTTAATTATTGTCGGTGTTAAGTGAACTTCAGATTTTAAAATAATCATACATTGATCTAAACTGTATTGCAATTTTAAATCGATCATTGAGAACAATTATTAGTTGGTTAATCATTTTATATTTTGGAAATAAAATTAAAATAAATAGTTAACTACAGTAACTGTAGTTATGTGTAAATATAAAAATCAACGAATAAAAATAAATAAATATAAAAATGCAAAATATTTAAATATCATCAATACTAGCAAAGGGAGCTTGACAAAGTTTAAGATCTTTAGAAGAAATATCTTCCATACTGTCGGCAAATGGCAACTCTTCTTGAGAAAGAGGCTGCAAAGCGCTACTCTTCTTGAGTTTACGATCGATCAAGTTCATCTGCTCACTGAGAGTTGGCTGGGACAAGGTACGGTAAAACTTTTCGGTAAAATGACCCGAGTATCGATAGGGAGCAGTTGACTTGTGACCCACTTGTGTTGAGTTCATTGATGAGAGAAGTGGCTTGGTGATGACTGCTTTCGGGTGGCTTTGCGTCTTACCTGGCCCGTTTGCGCCACCAAAAGCCCTAACGACAAAAGCATCATCATTACTGAAAGGTGGATCGAGAAGCAACAAGGATGAATCGCTGGCCGGGTAGGTGGCGTTGTAGGAATGATGCATGGGGAAAAAGGAATCGCTCGAGATGCCAGTGGGTGGCTCACTGCAGCACTGCTCCTCAACCGGAAGTGCCACTGGCGGCTCACACCTACTGTCATCACTGTCCTCAAGAGAAGCTTGCAAAAGCGGTGTGGTGCAGCTATCGTCTGGTGCCGCCAAAGGCGACAAGTCTTGCTCACTGGAGTTACCAGCGGTCACGGTGTTATTTGGGTTAATGCACTCTAAGCTCTATGTTATTCAAACACACCATAAGCAAGAAAGCAAAGTTAATCTAGTGAAAGTTACCTTTGAAGAATGGTTGCATTCGGTAGGACGTGTTTTGTTCGAATGGTCATCTGAGTCTGAATGCTCGTCATCGGTGTAATTGGTATCACTCGAGTAGTTGGCATCACTCTCGGAAATCTCGGAAGAAGAGTGCTCTTGTGAGCTGTGCGCTGTGAGTGGCTTGTAGAGCACCGAGGACTGAGGTGAAGCTTGGTCCGAGTGATCAGTCAACTCGACTGGTACATCATCGGTCACCACAACCTCCTCCTCCTCATTCGAACTCTCAATTGGTTGTTCACTGTCAACCAACTCGAATTCAGCTCTTTCTCTTAAATCAATTTGTTCCACATTAACGAGAAAATTCTTCTTCGCTTCAATCGAGTTAGCACAGTTGTTATTAAAAAAGGCACTCCGCGAATCTGTACATGTCAAATTTGTTCTACTCTTCAAGCAAACTTTGCAAACAAATTCGTCATCTTCAATCTCATCCTGTCGAAGCATAATTGAGCAAGCTTTGCAAGTCAAGCAATTCCTGTAATAAATATTTGAATAGAATAGAAATGATCACATCTCTCAATATTCAGCTAAATCAAAGACTTACTTGTGAAAATGTAGTCCTCTGACAGTAACACGATCAATGGCTGTTATAGTTTTGTTGCATCTTTTACACTCTCCCAGTGGCCTGAGTAGGTCACTTTGTTTTGGTTGTTTTATTACAGTCGATTTATCGACTTGTTCAAGTAGTGGTGAAGAATTCGAAATGGGTCCATGTGAAGCTGAAGTGTGATTGGAAAACTTCTGGGAAACCTCGTTGGAAAGCAAGTGAACGTACTCGTTGGTGACCCGGGGCTTGGGAGAAAAGTGTTCTTTGCTGCTCGAAGAAATGTTGTTGTTCAACTGCTTGATGCGTGATTGCAACAATTCTTTACTATTGTCATGAACTAAATTTTTGCGGTCTTTCACTTTGGGAGCTAAATAAAACAAAAAATAAGTGATGTAGCCAATAAAATCATCGAGTCAGTTACCGAAAATATCATTCGAGTTCCATATCTTAACATTCCAATCCTCCTCTTCAATTTTGCCAACTCTGTTCAGTTTGGGTAAGAATGGCTTTTTAAATTCGTCGAATTTCTGCTCCAAACTTTGTGCTTTCTCTAAAATATCACTAGATTTTTTTGGCTTCCAAGTGGAGTTCAGGTCACCGTTGTCAAGCTTAGAAACTGGTTCAGCCCATTTTTTGATGTGATCGCGATTATTAATATAACGACGATTATAATCAGATTGTTTGTTGCTGCTTAGATCAAGATCCGAGCCTTGGTTGTTGTTGTCACTATCATTATTCAAGTAAAATAACTCCTTAAAATCAGGTAAATAGCAATTCTCTTTGTTGTAATGGTGGTGATTATGCAATTGGGTAGTTGATTGGCTCAAAAAATTCTCTTTCAACCTTGAATTTGCCGACAGATTCTGCATTGATTCATTACAATTTTTATCAACATCAAGCTCTTGAGTTTTTTTGCAGAAAAAGTGATTGCGCGCTTGGTAATTTCTCTTGGTGTTGTCAGAAAGATCTGCGTTGCGTGGCTTGTAGTCGCTAATGTTTAATGGATCAAAGTTCCTAGGCTTCAATTGAACGACTTCAATGGGCAAGTTATCACAGTTAGAAAGGGCATTTTGAGTAGAAGGCACGGGGTAGTACAACTTGTTAGAAAATGCAGGTAAAATTGTTGACAAATCATCAAAATCGCCTAGCGGCATTTGTGAAAAAGCTTTGGCTTTCAAAATATCTTGAGGGTCAATGCCAACTGTAGCCCGACGGGCTCGTTTTGATTCGTAACTAGTCAGGTAATTTTTGATATCCAAGTCGCTCTTATCAATAATCAGGTTTCTCACTTGTAATTTTATATCTTGCAATGCTTTTGAGTCACGTAAATTCAAATTCTTGTAACGAGTATGCGGATCCAAAGTAAAATTTTTATTAGTAGTGTTTTCAGGACTAGTTTGTGCTAACAATCTGAATTAAATAAACCTCGTTATAAGTCCAAATAGAATAATAATAATAGAAGCAATACCTGTAAATATACTCTCGTCTGCTGATGACATTCAACATCGACTCGATATCAGTTGTTTCATTCTTGAGATTAGTGAACCACTGAGACACAGTCCAGGCGGCGTCAAGGGCAGACAAGAAACCACGACCTGCGCCACTTCCTGTAGGCCAAAACTAGAGATAGTAGAAGACAAGTTAGATTGTAGGAAAAGAGCCATCTAGCCATCTAGGCATACCGGCTCGAGAAGCGAGTCACCACACAGTAGCATGAGTGTATATCTGTAACCACTTTGGTCCGACTCAATTTGGCTATCACAACATTTCAAATAAATCTTCTTAGCGCACGAGGCGTTAGTTGCCGAGTACATTGAAGTAAAGTCAAATAGTGCCACATCAGGCATATTGCTTGAGTTGAGTGCAAACTCGAGGCGCTTCAGTTTGCTCGACCATTCTGCCGCATCCTTGCTGTATTTCATCAGTTTGGCTGTATCAACTGCAATCGAGAATTATTTCAAATTAAAACAAGCCACAAACAAAAGCATACAAAACAAATTTACTGTTGTTTAGATGCAAAAGTTGATGAGAATCACCGTAGTCACTTTTAAGCACTCCACGCTTTAGCAGAGACATCTTGGTGGCAGTCATCACAAAATAATGAGTTTCATCTCGGTAGTAAACCAAATTCTCTAATTCAATATCAGTTTCGTCTTGCAAATCTTTGAACCATTTTTGATTGTATATTCTCGAAATTCCACTGATCTCGGGACAATGTGCTTCTTCTTCGGTGCGTCGATTTACAAAGTTGGCTGTTAGTCCAATCGCCAACTTGCCTCTGCGATTGTTACGAGGAAAGTATCGACTAAAGGTGTTTCGACGACCATCGCAGCCAATGATTACATCGAAACATTCGCGATTCAGTTGGCAAACAAGTGAAGCATTCGAAGATTTGAAGTGCGCATAGGCACCACCTGGTTGACAAGCATGATCCAATTACATCATATAATTCAACTAGATTCAAATCCAATAAGACAAACCTCCAAAGCCATGTGTGTGGCAGCAGCAGTTGCACATTTGAGCATTGCACTTGTATTCTTTCGGCTCTATTATCCGGGGACATATCTCGTCGAAAGCAACGTTTGGATAGAAATCTAAACCATAGATCAAAGCTATTTTTAGCAACAGAAGTTGTAACTGTCGAATTGAAATGTGATCGATAGACCCAACGCAAAACTGGCCATAGAGTCGTTTTGCTTCAAAAGTGTACATGTCGTTGATCACATTTGGCCATAGATGAATCACATTGTTACGGGAAAATTCGTCTCGTTTTTCAACGCAGATGACTGCAAAAGAACAGGAGTTTACAAATTGATCACCACGCTCTCTGCTTTACCTTTGGCCCCAAGCAACAATAGCTCTATTGATACACGTAGGCCCGAGATTCCACCCCCAATCACAAGAATTCGTCTTCCTTGCACCTTGTTGCGACATTGGTATTCCTTCTGATTAGTTTTTTGATCCAATGTTTTCAATATAGACGAAACTCGGCTCCATTTAGTAATTGATTTGACGTTAAGAGCATTTTTAAGTTTAATAAAATTTTTAAGGCCGTAATCCTGATTAAAATGAAGCAGTTTTGCCAGTTGTCGATGATGCTCTAGTACACTAGTAACACTAGTGGCCGAGGTTAGTAAGTCAAATGTATGAATCACATTTTCGATCACATTGCGAGAAAAAAAGGGATGATTGTTGTTGTTCATTGCGAGATAAGGTGAAGCGACGCTAAGGCCGAATCGAGGCACCTAAGTTCGGACTGGTGCTTCGAGACTCCGAGTGCACAACACCGAGTCGCATTGGAGTGCAATTCTTACCAGAGAGTCATACGAAATCGTTTCCTATGACGAATCTTAGCTGAAATGGTCTAAGAATATTTTCGAGTGGAAGAATGCCAACGTTCTACTTTCGCCGAGTGCTCTTCGACTTACTGGGCTGTCTGTGTTGCGTTGGTTACCCTAGACTAGCAGAATGGCCAGTTATCTGCTCATGTTGGTTGTTGGTGATAGGGCAACAAATGTTTTGTTTACCAAGAGGGATTACCTCAATGCGACCTCACTAGTGTGATTCCACTCTCTGTCTCGTCGATCGCCTACGCTAACTCTCGAGGTATCTCCTGAGCAAGCACAGTCGAAATAGCACTCATCTCTGCCTCACTATACATCGATTCCCCGATACCGGCAATGATAGTTGCCCGTAGAGAATGGCACAAGCACGCTAGGACCCGGTATGAGTTGGCCCTCGCAAGCTCAGTGCTCCCGTGGTACCAGCGTGCTATAGCTATAAGTTACCTATACCTATAGGTTAACACAGATGCATCTCACCGCGAATCAAGACAAGTAGCGCCGCCTGGTGACGCTACTACCTTTGGGGACCACCAGTAGAACCGGTTAAGTCGGTGACCAGAATGGTCACAACTAGTTTTGGCGCACATTTACCCTCTGTCATCATGAGTCACCGGGTGGAATGGAGAAATGAGTTTAATGAAAGTCAAGAACTGTTTGCTTTGGTGTGATTGGGCCTTGGTCTGGTGTAGTAATGGTGTGCGGAAAAGGACATCGGGAGATCGCCTAACATTGCTTGCCTATGGACACTTGGGGAGATTAGTCGGGCCAGAATACACAAACACATCCAGGAAAAAAAGGTAATTTAGTTGTCATTTATAAATAAAGTGTGCAAAATAAATTTAAAACAAATGTCTAAATTAAGAAAATCCAAGTACATAAAATTTACATAATAAAAAGAGAAAGATAAATAAAATGATCAATGGAATAGAATCAGCTGGGAAGGCGAGTAGAGCAGCGAAGCGAAGAGGCCAATGCTACCACAACGCACCGCTACTCAGCTCGTCCCATAGGTGAGAACAATTTTGTCCTTCAGCTGTTTGTATTTGTGAAAAATTAAAAATACAAATCACGAAAAATAATTCATTGAAGTGTCTTAGGTGTGTAGTGTATCATTGGATGTTAAAAAGAATTTGAAATGGTGATGGTAGGGGGTGCACTACTCCTGCAAACATATCTTGTGGTGGAAAAATGATTCATGCCGCGGCCCAAAGATGCTTATGCATCGTCCTCTTCATCCTCCTCGTCGGCGCCATCACCTTCCTCTTCGTCATCATCGTCAGCGTAGTCCTCAGGAACGACATCGTCTTCTTCATCGTCCTCCTCATCATCTACATCACCACCTAAGTTTATTTTGAAAGATCATTAGTCTTTGGTCCATAGACCTTTTGCTATTTGTGCTGGGTCAAAAAGGCGCCAAAGTGGCGGAAGCGGAAAGTAGCCTAGGTAAAGTACATGCGGCGGCGAGCTATGGTTAGTGGGGTGGCAAAAGTGCCTTCAAGTCTCTACCACTACCCCAGTGAGAGCACAGCAGACGTACAGAGAGAGAGCGCGCACAAGGTAGCCAGTCAGCCATCTTCAAGCACAGGGCGAGCGCGAGCGACACGGCAAACTGGCTGGCGGAGTGCTTGACACTGCCGCCTGTGCTGAGCCCGTCCAGCTATGCTTATTGTTGTGCTTCCCTGCAGTATATGCCAACGGTGGAAGGCTCAACAATAAGTTATGACCGCGCCATAGTGAGCATGCGCGCACGAGTGGCAGTTGCTGTAAGCGCTAAACACGAGCGCCACAAACGATGCTAACAATGGTGTGCTTCGCTCTTTTCCACCAGCCAGTAATGGCGTACGACGCTCTAACTGTAGCCGGTCCTTTGCCGGTAAAGAGATACCAGAACTTAAGCACTTTTCTTCTAACTGACAACTACCTACCGAAGTCTCAAAGGACTCTGGCATGTCACGCCACGATTCAAAAAGAAAAACAAGCACTTACCGGCATCGTTAGCATCGTTGGACTCTTCGTCGGCTCCATTCTCGTGCTTTGATTTCTTGTGATTACTCTCGTCGTTGACGGAGTCCAACACAGAATTCGAGTCCTCTGAGAACTAAACAAAATATGAGTGAGATGAGGCCATAACGAAAGCAATGTTGACTGATGTCGAGTAGAGTCAGCTAGGTCAGGACGGATGTCATACCTCATTTTCCTTTCGTTTGAGGGACTCGTTTTTGGGGTCCTTGGTGACAACCTCATCGTTGCTATTGTTGTTGGTGTTGACAACTTCTGATTCGGACATTTTGGGTATATGAAGTGGTTGTGGTGATGAGTTGAGAAGTTGCGAGATGGAGTGTGGCTCCAAGGGATGACGGCAGACGATGACTGAGTGGCGAGAGGGCCAAGCGGTGAATGATCAAACTCCGAGTGGAAGCTTGGATAAGCTCGCACGAAGCCGAAGAGAGAGCGACTGCGAGTCGGCAGCTGCGAACAATAGTTAAATGGCGACGCCAGAGCCGGGTCGAGTCGCGAGCGCCGCAGAGACCGTCGTAGACAGACAACGCTCGTTATCTCCTACAAAGGGGAGCGGCCTAACTTGCACTGTGCAACCTTTGCGACGGTGCAGCCTGTGCCTCCAGATGCGCTGTGTTGCACGCAATCCAAAGCTTGTGCATTAGCCACACCACTTTGTAGAAGATCACCATCCCTATTAGATAGCATAAGGACAGTATAAGTAGACAAGGGTTACCATGGGTTGCATCCAATTTACTACAATACCCCGCCTACTTGGCTAGGTTACTTCAAGACTAGACGTCGACGGAGGCTCCAAAGAGGCGTGTCTACAAAAAGTGTCTTCGGTGAATGGAACAAAAAATATCCAATTGAAATCAATGGCAAATGCCATCGAATAAAGCTAATGCCATCGATTTCAATGAGATATTTTTTGTTCCATTTACCGGAGGTTCATTTTGTGAACATATCTCTTTGGAGCACTCGTCGCGCTCTAACTTGGAGACACAGACCCGGCTAGTCTTACCCACTACGCATGCGCCATTGCAGCATGCCCATCTCGACGAATGCTGGAAAGAGGTATGTCTTACTGCTCAAATCAGTCTCAAAGGCCACTCCCTTTTCTACCATCCGTCAAGGTTTACTACGAGTATTACTAGACAAGGCACAGTACATGTGTTGAAAAGGGCGGAGGATGGGTTTCATATTCCGGACTCTCTTACAGAATCAGAAAGCCATCCCGCCTTTTTGCAACTTAGTTCGAGGTCCACACGTACATCGTGAATGGCGCTCTGTGAGCCGGCTTCGGAGCGCGCCTCTTCACCGAGTGCCACCCTCCACCGAGCATGCGTCCTGAGCGAGTCTTTGTACTAGCAAATGAGTGAGACACTGCCTGTCTTTGAGGGTGAGTGATACATTGGCAGTCACTTTCAGGTTTACTGTCTAAGACATTGGAATAGGCAGTAAATTTATAATTTTAAACTAAATTTACCTCTATTTCAAAGATTCTTATTAAAAAAATTGATCTAAAAATGGATTCAAATAACTATAGCAAAAAGAGCTAGTAGTTTGATTGGGTTGAGGCGCAAGTGTTGTGCGCTCGGTCCGGCGGCCTCCCTCGACTGCCGGCAAGTTGGCGCGCTTGACTGGCGCATGCGCAGCACAGCTCTGTTGAGCACCATTCGGGCACGGTCGGTACTCCCTCAGGCTGAGCTCGCCTGCCCTCAACTCAAATAGCCGAAAGATGTCACTGTGCTGTACATCCTCCCGCCGATCGATCCAAGCATCCCATGTAGAATTGCCTGCCACAGTTGGTCGCTTTCCTTAGTTGGAACACATCTTTCGATTGGCTTGAATACTAGTCCACTCTTGCATGTTGTCCTGTGACTCGATTCATCTTTTCTCTTATAAGCAAACTATTAGTAACTACAAGTAAAACATGAAATGTTATAATAATGGTTCCATTCAATTAGTATTACAACACTGAAATAACGATAATTTTGTCTAAATGACATCTCCATTGAGCAACTACAGTGCGTCTAACCAGTGAGCAAGGTCCAGCTCGAGGGTTCTTTTATCCCAAATCAAGAAAAAATCTCGGATGTCAATCAAGCCACTTGTTTTGTATCACCTTATTCTTCAGTGCAATTTCCATTGAAATATCTGTAAAAAAGGTCCACACTGGTTTAGTTGGTACTTGTCCAATGTGAGCAATGGGCAGCCCAACACTTGCCGCACACAACTACCAGAAATTGTCCGACTACATTGTCTTAATGCACGCACTTTGTGATTTGATGTGAGCCAGATCTTATCCCAACAGTGTCCAACTGGAGCCATTTTGATGATAACCTAGATAAATTAAAATGGCCATTTGTTTCAATAGGCTTGGGTCGGAAATATGCGAGATGGCAACAAAGTGTGAATTGTTGGGCCAAGCAGCACGGTGACCGGCGCGTCGGTTCGCCTTCATCCGCCTGAGTTGTCCGTCCCAGACTCGTGCCGCGCGTAGTGATCGCTTGCTGCCCCATTGCGCATGCTGTCGTCCCCTCTGCTTGTCCATTCACCGATTGCCGACCCTCACTTGCCGTGCTGCTAAGTGCTCTCCAACTCTTTTTTATATCTTTCTTTGGCGCCATATTCAAACAGAACAAACCTCACACCATTCTGACTCAAGTGTTACCATACAATGTACAAATGGACCGGAGAATAAGAGCATTTTACTTGTCAATTCTGCATTCGATTGGAATGGTCTTTATTTAAAAACTTAAAATTAGTGACACACAAGCACTTTAAGCTAAAGTAGCATTGTTTTTGGTTGTCACATCTATAACAATGCATATTGAAACGTTCTACACGGTAGAAGTGAATTAGTAAAAGCTCAGGTATATATGATGACAACAATAAACCACACAGTTTAGTAGCGTAGACAAGGCGAGGTCTAGAAGAGTAGCGTAGTTGTGCGTTGACACTCGCACCAGGACTCGGAGTCTCGAGTAACCTATCAGTGCGTCTTATCTGGCACCAGTGGTGGTTGAAGACACACGCGTCACGTTGGATGGCATCAGTAAGGTGCGCGCCGAGTCGTAGTGCTACGCATCATTCTACCGGCATGGTGGCATACCTCTTGCAGTAAGTCCTACCAAGTGCCTCACTTCATGCCCACTCGCTAGATGGCGCCTCCCCTCTAGCAGATTAGATTTCGTTTCATTTGCAATATTAATTCGATAGATGGCGCTAGGGAAAATCGTTAAATAAATAAATATTTTTTGTATTTTTATTTTTATCTTAGTTGGGCTAGAAGCAATAAAAATAATATTTTAATTGAGAGCTGATATAAATATGTTTTTATTGTTTTTAAACAAATTTTAGTTTAAAAATTAAAAATAAAATTTAAAAAAATAAAAAACGTTTTTAGGGGTCTTAGAGGCTGTAGCCAAGTGAAGCATAGTATAGAGATTACTATAAATAGTGAACTTGCACACTTTTAAGTTGTCCCGTGTCGGCGGGACATATACTAAAATTGGAACGATACAGAGAAGATTAGCATGGCCCCTGCGCAAGGATGACACGCAAAATCGTGAAGCGTTCCAAATTTTTTTTACAAAAATTATACTTATCATTACAGTTTATGCTTGCCTGCTTGCTAAAACGAACAACAAAAGACTTTATTGATGAAAGTTCTTATTTACAATCAAGAATCGCTCAGATAATACTTATATTAGCATGTTATGAGCACTTCTATTGCACATTGCCGTTCTCCACCTGTTCCAGCATGTCTTGCAGGTTCTCCATCATGACTTCATCCTTAACCCGAAGTCTATTAGAACGCTTTCACACGTTCTTTTTAGCACTATCGTTTGAATGTATACTTGAAGTCTTTTCCCTTGCTTGCTATATCATATAATAATAAGTATAATTAGATAACAACGAAATGTATTGGAAAATTGTCCAAATTAAGACCTAGCTAAGTTCCTAGAACCCCCAAATATAATAATTTTCGAAATCTGAAGATAACCGTTTTCAATAAATTGAAGCTTATTTAAAAAATAGAATTGTGAAAGTATCTAAATAATTTGAATCATTCAGGTGTCAAGCCCATTTCAATATTGAATATTGAATATTCCCAATTTATTTATATGAGATAATTGTAATTCTACTAAAATTGTGTTACGCCACAAGTTTTTTTAATAATCTTTTTAGTATCACTGTTAATCAGAAAATATAAAAATATTAGCAATAATTCTGATTCAGCAACTCTTATTTGAAAAGTTTATTATGCCACATCTTTAAAAAGCCACTTTGTTTCTGCCTAAGGCAGTCTCTTGAAGTGCTTAATTAATTGAACTTAATTAAGTACAAGCAACACTTCAAGCATTTTATAAAGCTCAACTGGATGTTTATGTGTCTTGACCAGTAGATGGCGTTGCTTACTTTTTAAGTTTTAATTTTTCTCACGTTTAAGTTCGAATATGAAATACTTAAGTGATTTAAAAAATAATATTCAAAGCGCAACACAAGCCAAGTAACATTAACTTTTAAAAATCAAGTTTGGTTTAAATAACACAGATGTGGAAATGACGACTGGTTTTTGTTGTACGGCTTGTTCTAAAGCTAATAGCGCTACAGTTCGTCGCAAGGCAGCGCAGTCTATAAAAGTTAACAATTAAATTAAAATTTTTACCCGGACTCACCTTGAACAACCTTGATTAGTTGACTTAAAAGTAGACAAAGCTGTTTACTGGTCAAAATAAATAAACAATAATTGACATATCAAATAAAACCGAATTCTTAAAAAATAATTTATTTGTTATCAATCTTTATCTAAAAGTTGGAAAAATTAAAATTATGCTTATTTTTCATCGAAGACTTGGTGTTAAATTTTTAAAATGTGTTTTGGTCTAATTTAACAATTTTTTAAATAAATTTTTAGACAACTTGTTTCAAATAAATTTAATTTTGTAATTTCTTCAAATGTATTCCATAATAGCAAAACTATTAGAATTTCAAAATAAAATTTAAGTCATCAAATTATCTTAACACCTAAAGTGTTAAATTTTTTCTCTTTCATCACTATTTGTTTGATTTTTATTTTGTTTTTTTATTATAAAAAGCTTGTGACAAGTTGAAGTACCACTATATGACTCTCAATGAAGAACATGAGTGATACTAAGAACTGGCAGTGATTTGTACTATTGTCTACTTTCATCATCTACAATTCAATTATATATATATATATGTAATATAGAGAGAGAGAGAGAAAACGTTTTTTATTTAGTCTTTAATGTTGTCAAAGTTGGAGTTATTGATAACAACACAAATCGATTCCACAGGTGAAGGCATTGAAAACAATGCAGTGTAGTATATGAGAAGCAAAAGTGCCAGATGACACCCTTTGGTTGGAACCCTTTGGACAAGACAAAGAGTGGCGAATGGAGAGATGGCCAGTGGCAATGAGTGGCAACGAGTGGCGCGCCGCGTGCCCCGCATTCCCCGCGCTCCATCGGCACCGAGATTGAAATCGATAATCGAAATCGTGACTCACCGTGCCGCCGTGTGGCCAAGCAGTGCACGGTAGCATTCGGGGGTCGCCATCGGTGTGAACTGGCCGCCAGGCACAAGCTCCAGTCGCTCTTGTCAGTATACCCTCTCTAGAAAATGAAAATTCCCGATGTCGCCAATTTTTTGTTGTATGGTACGCTCGTACGAAATTGAACCAATTTACAAATTTTGAGTTTTATAAATTCTTCTAATGTCACACATTAACAAACAAGAATCAACACTTTTTCAAACTCAAATTCTGTGTAGAAACACAATTAGCATTTTTATTAATAGTTGAATTTGTGATCGATGGTCATAGCGGCAAACAACGTGTTTACCCGATAAACAATATCGATCGTTAGACCTCTGGTGAATCCATGTGCTCTATGAGAATAAGCGGGCTTTGATTCATCACAACACTAGCCCTAAGCTAGTTTGGGGGTTAGTTTTTGACTTGTCCGAAAGTAGATTTTGGCAATTTTTTGCGTCCTAGTCGCCGCACAAGTGAAAGCACAGCGTCATCGCAATCAGAAGTCCGTCAGTGGTTTTTTCTGTAAGAGATTTTTTAGAGGTAAAAATTTTGTATTCCTATCGAGAAAAGTTTCATTGTGTATTTTTTGTTAATGTCAATCTAATATCAATTTAACATAAGTTAGAGTAAGTTTAGACTGTTTCAAGTTTGAAAGGACTGATTTTCGTCCAAAATGATAAATAGGAGTTATCCGAGAAACCTATTTGTTACCTTTCTAAGCTTAAGATTTGAAAGCTCGTTGAATACATCAAGCAAAAAATCATGAGAGTGTGAAAAGCGAGCCTAGGACCTAGCATCAAGCATGGCTCTCAGTGGCACTCTGGGAGGAGACTAGAACGGTGAAAGCAGAGTGCGAGCTGGTGTGCGTCCTCCTATAAGTTGCCAGCTTGTTGGCTGGCTGCTAGTTTTACCCAGCATGCTCTCGGTATGGAGAACCACTGCCGGGCAGCATCTGCCCGCTAACTGATTCGCACTTGTTCGCCACCCGGCAGCCAGAGGCAGTCACGCGGTCGACTCCGATCAGCTCGCTACTTCTCTCCACACCACATGCCTTGATCAATAAGTGTGCCTTCGCCATTCTTCCTACCGTCTTGTTTTGCATCCGTGTTCATCGTGTGCCATCATCTATGTTCAATGATACCACTGTGCTGGTCATATGATCCAAACATTTGTCACATCTTGCAACAAAATGGGACCGCGTGCTAGCACCACAATAGCACCTAGACAGTGCAACAAAAGAGATATTTCAATTAAGTGGTTCAAATCACAACTGCAACCCCGGCACAGTGCCCATTCAGCTTATTTTTCTAGCCGATACCTGCTGTGGTTCTTTTTGCTCGCTACCACTCCCGTGATCTCAGCTTCTGGATTTTTTGAGCTTCAATTCTTGGAAGGCATTCGCAATTCGACTACTGTTCATGTTTGTTTAAAAGAATTTTGGAATTCACAAATAAACCTCAATCGATGCACATTTGGACAGAAGACAGTGATCTACCACGAACACAGGCATCCACGGCAGTCGGTAGTGAGGATTCCTTTCAGTTTCCGGTGGATCGTAAGTAGCTAGTGCTCTCACGACATTAGATGATAGTCTGCACTATTGCTGTTGAGTGGACAGTGGTCGAGTTAGTGACCCTTGTCGCGGAGTTAATGCTACCAGTGTAATGGTGAGAATCTTGTGTCAGTTTCCGATGCTGATAACGCTACTTGTGCCAGTGATCGAAGCAAGGACGTGTCTACTTTCCCAGTGCTCGTCCGAGCGTGCCCACTGCTTGACCACTTAACCGTTGCCATTTTCCAACTACCCTCATCCAGAAGCAATGTTAGCTTTTGAGTTGGAAAACGATCAATTCATTAGGATTCACAGAGAACACGCTCTTCTACTTGTCGTATCTTCACTTTCACAGGGCAAGCCATCCGGCACGGTGACAAGTGTCTTCGTGCTAGGTAGAGAGCCTCGCAGGTGACACGGTTCTGTCTCGGTCTGCTAAGCACCCTCGTGCTCAAAATTGAATTAGTCACATACAGTAGTTTGATTTTCTTGGCAGTCGATGATTCTCTGTTTGCATCGTCGACCAAGCTCAGAGTTGGCGCAACAGCTGCACAGCATGGCGACACTTGGAATCAACCATAATTCATAAGTCACTGAGCTCGGTGATCGGTTCACATCTGTTGGCGTCCATTCAGCGAGCTAATTAGCAGTGCTGCCAACATGAGCAAGCTTGTGTAATGCTTCACTGCAGCATGCCACCAAGTTACGTGTCCGTGGAGCACCCGACCTTGCTCAACCATTGAACACGGACCCATGGAGACAGCAGGCACGGAAACCTAGCATTAGCTAAGCAAGGCTGACACTTGCCGCCGGTAATGATGGGATGCTAGGCCTGTAGCAGGATATGGCATTGGCTGATTGACACGTTCGAACGGGCAATTCGTGATCGGTCGATTGGCAACCATCTCATTCACATTGTCCAGTGCCGGACAGCATCGAGGTGGCGCCGGCCCACCGATGCGCGTCTTAATGGTTGCTCACCGGTCACTGACAGTGGCTAAGCTCCAACAATCAGTGCTGAATAATTGATGTGTTTGCTCAGCAAGGTTTGTGTAGGTCGAAAAATGATCCTAGCATGCCAAACAAGGCCCCTTGTGATTTATACCCGGTGTGCGGCCCAACGGTAGTGGGCAGTGGTGGTGAAGCTAAAGAGTTGACCATATTGTGACTTGTATTGTGAAGCTAGTCTGATAGCCATACAAGCTCGAAAAGAGGTGACAAGCGAGCTTACACGGACTGCTCGGGCACCTTTGAACATGTGCGTAGAGAGGGTGCGAGACAAGTGTCACCATGGGTGCTACTTAACTCGAGTGACAAGTGGCCCGCAACTCATTGACTGCTGCATCACTGCCGCCCGTGGCAGCTGTAAAGACTCTCAAGAGAAAGGCGATGGGATCTATGTGACGTGATCAATGTGTCCTCCAGGCCCACGTGGGTTCATCGCCTCTCCACTGCGGCCATAAATATCGCCGCCAGTCAAACAACTGGCACTTTAAATTCGCAACTTTCAATTGACTAGCCAAAAGATCTAGCGCTTAGCGCGCTATTCATTACAATCAATAGACACCTCCACTTTGCTTGCTGATTTTTGGAGGTAATTCGATTAGGACGCGAAGCGATCCGATGTTGACTATTTGGATCAGTGGCTCTCAAGCACCACTGGGTATTAGCTCTAAATCACTTCCATTCTAATTGTTTAGAGATTAGTTTATATACTTTCGTTAAAAATTAAACTATTTTTTTGTGTGATGAGTTTGGGATGAGGGAGATTTATATGACCCACACCGATCATAAAGAGTGTGCTCTCTGACTGACCCAACTATTTTCTAGGGATCCTTCTCGTTCACCATACAACTGTCAGAGAACTCGGTTCAATCTGCCATAGATCGCTTCGTGGTAGAAGATGAGTTCGCTGTGCCGGGAATCGACTGGAAGCTAAGAACTTTCCACGCAAAAGATGGACGTATCATATCGGTTCGTTTCAAAATTGATTGCGATGCGTACTACCATTCGGAAGATTGTGCTACCTTCTGCCGAGCTCGTAATGACACGTTTGGTCACTATTCATGCGACAAAAACGGACGAAAACAGTGCCTAGACGGATGGAAAGGCGAAAACTGCGACAAACGTATGCCCAGAAGGCCTTGTCATCGATGGTCCTAATCAGATATATTTATATATTTCTCTAACAGCCAAATGTCGTAGTGGATGCAATGAAATCCATGGGTTTTGTGAGACACCCCACGAGTGCACGTGCCGCAGTGGTAAGTACAGGAGTGAGAGGAGAACGAACCGGAGCCGCTGGCAGTGGAGATGTCAGGCCGCACTAGACCGAGCTAGCCATTAGCAAGTCAATCACTGAGCGTTGGCGATCAATTTGCATCGCTCCTCTAGTCTGTCGCGACTTGCTTCATTGACTTGAGAACCCTGTCGAGAGTGCACCTAATTGACTTCATTAAGCATGTGCGTTAACTATAGTCTTCCTTCAAGGTCGCTTGAATTACTTTAATTCCAAATGCTAAACAAGCTTAAAACAATGCATTTCCAATCAGTCGAGTACTATAGAACAATTGAGTTCCATATTTAACAACGAACTTAGACAGATTGGTTTTGCTTGAAAACAAAAAAGTGAGAAGGAGTTTTATGAGTTTTACACTTACTCGGTCATTGATTGTAGAGTTGGAGCGCGATTATATATGGCAATAAAATATATATTCTAATGACTTGTTCTTTGTTTGCAGGATGGAAGGGTGCCAAGTGCGAGGAATGTGTCCCCTATCCCGGTAAGTGTGTGGCCTGTGCCGTTTGGGTGATACGAGCTAGGTGGCTAGAGTCATATGCCAGCGATGCAATGTAAAACTATGTATTTACCTTTAAAAAGTTTGAGTCACATTCCAACACCAACTTGATGCCGTAGATCCAATGACAGGCTGGTTCGGTGTGGATGGCAAGCGGTGGCGGTCGGCATTTCTCTGTCTCGCACCATGCTTACCTTTGGTGTTTCGGCGTAAGACAAGCACTTGTGGATTTATGTTGTGCTTGCGCTCGGGGTAGTCCACTGGGCAGCGCGGTGGCACCAACTCGTGCCGCGGTGGCTCAATTAGTCAGCTGCTTCTGCCCGACCATCATCGAGGCATGCGCGTTACCTGACACGTTCATTATTGTTCGACAAATTTATGCCTCTCCGAGCAATCTGCTCATTCTCGATATACAAACGCCTTCGGGCAGATCGGTGCAATATAAACGAACTGTAGCTAATTTGAGATAGTCTAATCAACTATATTCAGATTTTGACAATTTCAAAATTTCTAGGTCGATTTGACCACACCACCGAGTATCGGTGATGGAGTGTGTAAGGTCTAGGCTACATAAGTAGGCCAGCGTGCAGCGGTGAGCAGTTGGCCAGACCACTAGGGACATGCCGATAGCTCAGAGATCAAATTGAAACTTTGCGTTTGGCAACTTTCTCAAAAAACCATTGAATGGATCATTCATTAGTCTAGTCAGTGGATTTAGCACTTTTCACAATTAGTCTCTTTTAGTACCAGATGAACAGAAGGGAGAATCTACGATATGACAAATGAGCTTGCGCGACGGGAAATTTTGGTTTAAAAACAAATGTCATTGTGGTACCGAATGGCCGAGAAAGAGAGAGAGAGGGAGAGAGAGAGAGAGAGAGAGAGAGAGAGAGAGAGAGAGAGGGAGAGAGAGAGAGAGAGAGAGGGAGAGAGAGGGGGAGGGAGAGGGAGCGCGCGTGCGGCGCGCGGGGGGAGAGGGAGTGT